>VJOZ01033870.1:0-18553 GCA_009801055.1 Stichopus horrens
TTTCGTGTCACTAGACCTTTAAATATTGCAAGCCTACCTGCAGGAACAGTTCAAGTACTGTACAAGGCAATTCACTAATTCAGAGTACTGCAAATATGGCTACAGTAAGTACACACAGGCTTGCATGCATAACACAGCACAGATAATTTCTGGTAGAAGGCCTGTGAGTGCATGCTGTGTGTGATGAAAATTAATGTGTGAAACATGATACATCTAAACATGTAGGCACTATATCTTAAGTTTAGTCAAATTAACAGTAATGCAAGTTTCAAAATGAGTGCAATGTAATGCAACCATGCAGAAGTTTTGGAACAAGGGAAGTACTAAAAGCCAGTGTGTGATTTTATATTTTGTTACTGATAAATGCCAGTGAAGAGTCTGTTGAGATTTTAGTGCTTGCATGACCTCTAAGTAGGTTTTCAGCACAACCAAAGTGACGTATTATCTATATGTATGTTTAAATTGTGGAAAATTTGGGATTTTTGAAGTGGTGACTGTATTATGAGAGGGACATGCTTTATCTGTAGTGTATCTATCTGAATTTGACTGTCATTTTATAGCACTTTTTGAATGCTAAAATCCAAGTTCACTGTGTTTCAATTAAAAGTAACTAGATGTAGGTGTTTAGAAACAGAGGTATTTTTCATGAAGGTGCTGAGTAATATCAAATAGGTCTACTTATGGGATCAACACAATAGGATCCCTTCATGAGTATTCATACATTCTTGTTCCTCAAATACTAAACTAAACTTAACTCAACCATATACCAATGGGTTAGTACAGCTGTAATCAGTGAAGCATGACAAGTTGTGTCAACCACATGCTTATTTGGTGTTTTCAATTCTGTTGATTCAGCAGTGAGTCACTATGGATTTGTGCTACTTGAATAAAAAAATCTTTGAGTTTAGTGAGACCCATTTTCTAGCCTCTAGACCAGCCCCTCTGTTCAGCTTTCATGTGATTATCATTGTGTGGAGGTTTTAGTTAGACTATTCGAATGGAGATTTCATGCCCTAGGACATACAGTTGTCATGCAAACTGATGTGCAACAAACTTGCAAAGCTTAGTTCCATTTGTCCATAGTAGCTTGACTGATTTCCATACACTTTTCATAGGAATATGAAGAGGGTTAGAGCATGTAAAGTGATCTTCACTTCTCATGTCATCATCCATATTACAGTACTGTAGTTGTAGGTCATAGCACTTTTTAATGTACCATCTAAGTGTAGTAATCTGCATCTTAGCCTTCTTAGGTACTGGTAGTATGAACATGCAGTACTATGGTAGCCTACTATGTGATCTCTACTTTCCCATGCACTGTGTCCTAGAATTTATACTCACGGTGCAGTATGTAAAGTTGTATGTTAATTGGGTGAGCGGTTGTAATACAATGATGTCATTTTTCATCAGTTAGTTGTACGTCTTATCATTGTGTTACAGTCTCACATTATACTGTTAGCTGTACACCAGATGGCTCTGCATTATACATACTGTACGTGTGTGAAAAATTGTATTTCACAAATTATGCTCTTATATGAACTGTTTGCAAGTTCTTATCCAGAAGTATGAAGTATGTCAAAGCTCATGTGGGGTCAACTTTGGTCAAACAGGAAAATAACTAACAAATGTCAAGACTTCAGGGAAGCTTGGACAGGTTTTACATGTGGTACTGCATACCTGGGTATTTCACACTGAATACAAGAACCTTGGTCATGTTTGATGGAGGTCAAAGACCATTCCATGGATCAGTTGGGTTAAATTTAGATAAAGGTTGTACACATATATACGTATGTCAAGAAGGGAAGCATGTACTGATCTCATATTTGCTATGTGTACTTGTAGATGTAGTGGTGTTGCACACTGACTACAGAAGCCTATTTAAGAGTAGTTTATGGTAAAAGTCCTTTTTTGTTCAACAAGGGTCCACTTGTGAATATTGTGTACACATAAAATCTCAAGACAAGAAGTTTAGTCACATCTTTTGTGTGTACTGAGGATTGTCACTTCAGGGGTCAATTGATGTGGTTTTTCTTCACTGATCGGATAGCTGATGTTTCTATCACAGCATGGGCTAATGTCTGATATCTGTTTTATTTAGGTATGATACCTATTTACTTTTCTCCTCATTTACCTGTCTCTACACATCATTACAATATCTCTGACTTCACAAGTATATATTTTTCCCGTTTCAAATGGAAATTTGAAAATAGCCTTGACCGGGCATTCCTCAATTTTCCTATCCTGCTTCATGGATTGATATTGTATGTCCCTAGATGCAAATCAGGATATTGGTAAATATGGCATTTAAATTTCACTGATCGGATGTTTTACTGACAATGGTGAATATCTGCCCGATCTGATGTCCATTCTGATCATAGGTTTATCTCTAGTTACTACATCCTGATTGGTGACATGATAAATAACTATGGTAATATGCATTATAAAAACTGATCAAGTTACACAATGTATCCTCGCCTTCTGCCATATGCTTAGTTATAATTAAAATCAAACTTTTAGTTAAAATGAATCATGATTTAAATTAATTTGCTTGATTTAAATCATAGGTTTTTTAAAAAATCAAAAGTTTCAACCCTGGCAAAATGTTATTGTCATAAAACAGATATTGGTAAAATGAAGTAATTAAGACCGCAATGCATTTGTGTATTCCAGTATTTATTCAGTGAGTATAATAGAGTATTTGTTATATTTTTGACCTGCAGATTTGACAATGATACTACACATTAGGGATCAAAGTAGATGCTGCTGAAAAGGGTTATCCACTCTCTCATCTTTGGAACAGTCAGTTAGTCAACCATGCAGCTCGTGTTGAATATTCCCTCTCGGGAGATGAGAGAGTCAGAGCACAGAGAGATTTCAAAAGAAGTAGAAGATGCCCTCCCGATTGTTACTAGGTTGGGAGCACAGCTGATTGGTTCAGAAAGTCTTGCTGAGTTGCTTCAAAGTGGTAATTTGGAGAAGACATTGATCATCGATAGCCGTTCGTTTGTTGAGTACAATTCATCTCATATACTCAGGTCCAAAAATGTTGTTTGCTCTAAGCTGGTGAAGAGGAGATTGTTGCAAAATAAAGTAAGTTAAAAGTGATTTTATTTTCTTGAGGTGATAAGAATATTATACTGAAATACTGTGTTTTTTATTCCAGGTTTCTTTTGATTCCTGACATTAATGCATTTTTTTGTTTTGTCACTGCAAATTCAAACTGTGAATGATTGTGAGACATTATCTAGCAGATTTATAAACATTGAGCTTATTGTATAGATATGTTCCTATTTGAAATGGTGAAACTGAAACTTTCAGAAAATTCAGCTGTCTGATTTGGTTTTTTGAGAGCTGTCACAAAGTCATGATAAATTCTCTGGGTGCTGCTGATCTACTATCTGGCCGGACTGGCCGACTGGATCTTGTGAAATGAAATTCAGTTCTGGTTCTGGCACGATTTTTGTCAAAGTCAGGTGGGGATCTTTCCCTACAATTTTTTTTGTTAATTTTCAGAAGATGTTGGTATGAATTCTTGAAGCATGGATATCTCAAAGAATTAAAAATGGACGATATGAACTTTAAGGAAAGGTTTACTGTAGTAGCACTAGTGTAGAACTCAATTTGTGTAACATTCTTACCATTTAAGTGACTTGTTATGGTAATGAAACAAGTTGGATTATTTAAGGATACATCACACAAGAGTTTTCAGTGGTATGTTTACACGATTCCCTTTCAGGCTTAACGCAACATCTTAAGTCATTTAAATACAGTATTACAAATTAATCATTCAAGATGAGAATGGGGGGAGGGGGAGTGGGCTGCACTGGGTGGGCGAGGACGGTCTTCAATAGGGGGTATGGTTACAACTTTTGATGAGGAGAGTAAGGTGAGCTCAAAAGTTTTGTTTTGGTGGAAACAGTGGGCAGCGATGTGTAAAAAGATGTGCAGGTGCCAGGCTCCATAGAGTATATTTAAAGGTTAATCAAAGCTGAACCGTGTATTTCTGCAGGATAATGCACAATTGGGGGTTAACGCAAGCGATGCACTCGGGCTGCGCCCTCGTGCATCCAGCGTGTATCCTGGTGGATGCAGTAAGATTACCGTATATCAGAGGAATTACCACTGACATTAAACTGTGCTGTTGTTACGTAGATTCACGCTTTACTTTTGAGCAGGGTTAGGTCCTAGGCGCTGCCTAGGTAACGTTAGATCTACAAACTTCAAATCGAACATTTTTTCACCAGTACTTTACGTACTAGTAGTACTGTATTAGCCATTGTTTTGTATAAGATACAGCAGAATGAAAACACACTGTCAATCTACAGGTTTATTGTATTCATTCGCCGGTGATTGACCATGGTTTAACAGAGTTGGGTTATCAGCGATTTACTGTACCCACGGTCACCTGACTGAAATGGGCCAATAGGACTTGACGATTCTCTCCAAGTATGTGTGGATTTACACCCTGAACTTGGATAAGAAACTCAGACTTAAACCATGTTTACATGTCATTAAGTTCACCACTGTAATTTCCAACCTTGAAAGATTTCTGTAAAGGGCATACTGTATGTATGGGAAATTACTTCAATTAGCAATGACAAGTCAGACCGGACCTGTTTTGTCATCATTGAATGCAATGTAAAGCAACTTTTGTACCATGCTCATGTAGTATGCCTTAATCACTCATTAGGTAACATTTGTTACTTGGGGAGAAAATTAATGAATTATTGAATGTCTTATTGAAGTTTGATTGTTATTGTCCACTGCAAACTGCATGGACATGTTGAAATAGTGGGTTCCTACGCAGAATGCTGCTTTAAAGGCAATGTAAGTACAGAAGTTGTAAACATGCCCAGTAAGGCTTACAGTAAGTCAACAACTCATCGGGCTGTCATTTGAACAGCCTCTTATTGGACAAGAAAAAAAATAAAAAAGTGAATTAAGTACTGTAAATTAAAATGATACTTTAAGAACCAAAAATACTGTAAAATAGTACAGTAGGGATGACTACGGCTGGAAAAATAGCAATTGGCAATTTAATAATTTTGTCCATATTAGAAGACAGTGCAGGCAAAAATATCCTGCTATTGTTACCAAAATAACTGTTTCATTAAATTTCATTCATTGCCAATCAGCAGGATGTTCTGTTTTATGTTTCAAAACTTTACACAAACAATAAATATTTGAAAATACTGTAATGTATGTAGCAGTGCTGCAAGAAACCAGCACACATGACTCCAAACTGTCTAAACTACAGTAACCCAGTGTGCACACTTGAAATTAATCTGAATCATGAATTCGCCCATCCCACTTCCCTCCCTAATTTCAAGTACTCAACTGTTCAGTCAGTGTATTAGTTTTATTTAAAGCATGGTCACATTCAAGTTTAAACAGGAGGTTAGGCTGAATCAGTGGCGATGGATTGGTGGAAAGTGGTGGGTCTACAGGGCTTGGAGGCTTAGCCCCAATGAAAAATTGAGGGGGCTGAAGGCACTGTGTGCTCAGCTGCTCCCCATTATACCAATTGTTCCAAGAACAAATGAAAGAGGATCATATTAATATTCTGGTATCATGTCAACTGATCTGATACATGTTTTACCATTTTTTACAGGTTGATTTTCCTCTCATTAATTATTAAATTGTATATATGAGGTCACTATTTTAAGGCTTCTGTTGATTCTGCATAAAACCCCTGGGAATTACTGTTTTTGGCCATCTGGGGGGTTTGAAAAGCCAGAAGTTTTCTTGTGCACTCCTTGCCAACTAATGACACTCAACTCATCCCCAGTACTTTTCTTTGTTCCATGACTATTACTTGCGGGTCATGTGTGCAGATGCGGCACCACAATTTAGCCTATAATGAGGTGAAAAAAGATCCTTTTTTGGGGGGGAGGAAGAGGAGGGGGATATATCCCTCCCCTATATCTCTCTCCCATGCCAAGTATCTTTGGACTCTCTGTTTTTAAGTCCTGGATTAATGCACAATGAACGGTATCTATAGCATGGTTTATGTTCATACAGTGCTTCTCCACCTAAATATTTTCGTGCAGTGTTTATCAGTTTGAATGCGAGTCTGCTGTATCATGCATTATTTCAAAGCTGCTGTAGTTCTTCATGCAATCATTGGTGATCTCAGTTGCACTGCTTTTCTATTTTTTTGTATGTCTCTGCACATACAAACTCTACATGGTACTGTATCTCCTCCTCACCCATTCTAAGCAAAATGTTGTTATGTATTTGTAGCAATGAATATTCATTACATGGTAATCAATAAATTATAATGCCATTAGCACAAGTCTTCCAAGATTGACTGACCATAATTGCATATCACATTGTCATCTCCTATTGACTCACTTACCAAATTTGCCAAGTATGCATTTGGCAGAGGAGATGTTCGGAGTCAGTGTACTTTCAGAGAAGATCAATCTTCACAGTACATGGGTCTCTGCTTTTGATAAGATGTGCAAAAGATATATACTGTACTGAGTTAAGAGTATGAGAAGTAAAACTTACCGTGACGTGCACTGTAAGTGATAGGTGCCTTATTGCATGATGCAAAGAATAATACTTAGGTAAAGTATACTTACAGTACTGTTCAGCACATGGCTCTGGACAATAAACTGCCTCTTACAAGTACAGTAGAGAGCAGGAGGAACTTCTGTTCTTACATTATAGACCCCATTCATTGAAAACCACAAAAGGTAGTAAATTTCACATCTACAGATACAGTAGAACACAATACATGCAATTTAAAAGAAAATGTCACTTTCCACATCACTTACAGACTGTATATAGGTTTTAGAAAGAAGGAGAATGCAATTTTTACCGACCTGCGGAAATATCCCGGTGAATGGAAAATAGTGCGAAATTGACAGCCTGATTTGATGATGTCTCAGAAAAGAGAACATGTACGCGAGAGCTATATGGAACTAAGTTGCGTTCATGCTTACCGTGTGTTATGTCAGTCAAATTGAACACCATCTGCTGGTCCAAAAACAAACCTACAATTCACTAAGTTACATGTTGCATGTTTGCTTGGAGATTTGACATTAATTTGCTTTTGAAAGTTCAGTTATAATGCTGAAGTCTTGTGAATACAAAAAGAAGAGTTGTAACATTGGGAAAGAAAACTACAGATGTACAGTATGGGGACGTGACACAGCATGGAGCAGGTGTTTCATCCACCTTTCCATGATATGATATAAAAATGCTCCAGCCTGTTTCAGGACAATTCCTCTGACTTTCAAAGCTCTGGATTGATTTCATTCAAAGAAAATGGAAGTTTCATGCAAAAGACTGAAGGCAGTAATGAAGCAGCATCTAAAGCGTTCACTTAACTAGGAATATTTTGACAAGCACCATATGCGATGATATTTCAACAAGGAATCAGAACCGGAGTGCCTCGCAAAAATGGCGTACCATCCCACGACATTGCAAATTAACCTTGGTTCATTCCAGAGACCCTCACATCACCTACTGTACAGTATCGTGCCCCAGGTCCAAACTTATTCTTCACCATCAGTGACTGGTACTGTAATTCGGACGTGCTCTTTCTTTCCAGGACTTGGAGACTGGCTTCACCTTGTACTGGATGCCAGCAGGCAGAAGCAGTTTTGTGTAATAAGTGCACATAATGTTACGCACTGACACTTAGCCATCTTACTGTTTATGACGTCGTCGTGGGAAGTCCAGGTACCACATAGCATGTGTCAAAAGGTTACTTTGTTGAATGAGACAATCACGAATAGAAAATTCCAATACAGAAACCATTGGTCAACAATGGCTATTGTTACAAAATACTAGACAGTGTTTTGCTGACTACTGTATTCCAACTCTGAAAAACATCCGCTGTCACTGGCAGCAGTCTTGCAATGACTATAATGCATACTGTACAGTGCACCAACACTAAAACACATCAATTATCTAGGTCTAATTTAAATATGTTACACTAATAGCAAACTGTTTCTTCCAGAAAAGAATTGCGACTTTTGTTTTGCCTCTTAGTCATATATTTCTCTTGGGACTATTGGTGTCAGCAGTTTTATCAGCCCTTTACACATGAGAAAATGAAAAACATAATGTGCAATACAATGTTGTTTGACTACTGTCGGAACCTTAAATGCACTCTTTCTCAATGGTCTCTCTTCATTCAACAGTGTTCAATGTTACAAGTTTCATTACAGTATTCATTACAGTATTCTCACTCAGAGGAAAAATTATGTGGCTAAACCAGATTTGAAATTTTTCGTAAGAATAATTCACTCTTAATATACTTTACAGTGTACTGTCAACTATTGTACAGATATATTTAGCGTTGTCAGTGTAATTCATGGAATTAAAATACATGTATGCAATATTTACAAATTATTAATTTGATATCTAGCTGTATACAGTAGTTCATCCGATCTGAACTGTTGTTATCCTCCATGCCACTGTACCTTAGCACTACCATTGAGTAGGTAGCACACTTTGTCACTCACTGACTACACTGCTCTCATGCAATGCATGTGATTGGTCACTTCTCTTTGCTAAAATTTAATTGTAAGCAATGCGGTAGTGTATGAGTCACTCTGGCTTGTGCCTTGATTTGAATAGTTTCTAATTGAGCAATATCATTTAAAGCAGTAGTCAGTGTTTGGGACCCCTATATTACTCTTCTTACTCTGCAAAATGTTCACCTTTGTCTTGTGAGAGAAATATCTCCATAAATTGGAACACCATGGTTTGTCATGTGTATGTATGGGGAATTTAATCTATAAGTATGGTAGTATTGAATATGGTAGCCAAAGTTTTTAGCATACATGGTACTTGTTGATATATTCAATCATATATGATGCAGCAGAAAAGCTTTCTTTTCATTACTTCTTTTATTTTCTGGTAGATTTTCAGCACAACTTTTCTTGATACTTATGAGTGCAGCATTAATTGCCACTTGTGTTGTGATTACAGTATGTGTTCTGCTGACAAAAATATCACAAAGTACAGTATTGTTAGTTCCTGTTTTAGCTCTTACTGTGCCATAGATCTGAGAAGTTGAAGTTATAATTCATTAATTGTGTTTATGTAAAGAAGAACATCTAATAGTTGTAGACCACCAGGTTGAGGGTTGACTATTATTTTCGGTAGTGCATGCACATATTCTGAAATGTAGTGTTTTTGTAGTCCCCTGGGTAGCCAGTTGAAAGTAATAATGATAGAAACTGGTATTGCAGGAAGAGTTTTGCATCCCTCTGTTCATGACATTCTGATTGAATATCTAAGTAGAGAAGAAAAAATCTGCAGTGTACTATATAATGTGGAAAGGAGAAACCTTAATTCTTTTTCTATGAAAATATACTATATATAATATCAATATTTACTTTGCTCCTGACTTACCTCATCTCAGAATAACAAATGCATTCCCATCTACTGTTTCTAGAGTGCTGGCAACCTTAAACACCTCTGCTAGCACCTTTTGGCCTAATCCGGTAGTAGCACCTCCTCCTCATTCTGCCATCCTTATAATAGACAGAAGATCCCTATTGTTTTTGTTCAAGGTCAAATGTAATTTGAGGTCACCAGAGGTCAAACTGTAAAAAATTGTAAACACAATATCTCCAGAAAGCTAACTGTGACTGATATTATACTTGGTGGATGGGTTGGTCATATTGAGTAGATGACCCCTATCGTTTTTGGTCGAGGTCAAAGGTCAAATTTGAGGTCACCAAAAAGGTTATTTTGGGTTAAAAGGCTTATCTATGTGGTGTTTCAAGAACAATATAGCAGTAGTTGATCTCATACTTGTCATGTGGATAATTTACGTTTGTTACAATATAATCATGTACAGTAGCAAGGAATCACAAAGCCTTTTTGCTTCCTAGCTGCTGCAAATTTCTGCTGCCTGTTAATAGTCACATTTATCAAGGATGAAAAAGTTTGGTACAAATGTCGTAGCTACAACAGGTGACTGAATTTGAGTATTATGAATGCGATAAATGTCACAGGTGTTTTGTGTTAGTTTAGACTGGGGTAAACGTCCAAACACCAAATTACAAGCCGTCAAATGAATGAGAAAATTTTCAACACTGAGACGGTAAAAGCACAAAGAGAAATAGATATTTCGAAATGTGAAGGGAACCAACCAGAAGCTATTCATAAGTAGTGCAGCTGGTAGTTGACAGTGTATAGTGGTCTGTGATTCTGTGCAATGTTACCACACGAAACTTTCGTTTTATTATTTGCCATGGGACTGATGTATACTGTAGCTTTCTAGTGAAGAATGCTGCAATCGTGACATTTATTCTAGGCCTATTGGACATCTATATAGCGTAATATCGGGCTCAAGTTTCACTCGTTTCTGACATTTTGTAAGTGACACTTCTTCACATTTACAAAGGTACTGTACCGTACGTTGCAACAATGCAAATAGCCTTACGTTAAGCTTTTGTGATTGATTTTTCAAATATTGTATGAGTTTGCAGTTGTATTTTTTGTGCTAAGCTGCACTATTTTACCCCTTTGATGTGCTAGGAACCCCAATCTTCTTGCCCCCTGAACCCCCAGAATGGGTTCCACATCTACACAAATGTCAGTGGGAAATCTGTAGATTTTCTATCATGTTCGCAGGAAATTTAGCAAGGTTTTCCAACCTTAGGTAGTGGGCCAGTACAACAAACTGCAGGCTCAACTAGACCAATTGCCACCCCCTGAGTCTCGGACACGAGGCTCCAGTGGTAAGTGGAATGGAAGGAGAGGAGTCGAGGCAGTCACTGGAAACTGATGGCTTTGAGCTGTATATGATCCCCCAATTGATACCGGCATCGTCCGGATCCACGCAGGTGGGTGGAGAGAAGAAAAAGACGTCACCCTGATGAAAGAGAAGTCTCTTCTGAAAATGGAAAGGAAACCCACCTTGGTGGATTCCAGCTGGAACACAGTGCCCGAACACTGGATGTATGACAGAGGCCCAGGCTCCACTGGCTGTTCCATGAAAAAGCACTACTGCTCTGACCTTGGATTCCAGCTGTGCCAGCAGCTCCTCTGGTTCTTGGTCCAGGTCTTCTTCCCGGTCCAGGTCACCATTTCGATCTTCTTCAAAATTCTTAAGTAGGAACAGGTCTCGCCCATGTTCCCATGAAAAGGAGGAAAGATGCCACAAACATCGAAGAAGATCCTCTAGGGATGAGGAGGAACTGGCATGGCTGCCTGAACTGACTGGTCTCCTGGTCCCGCTCATCGAGAGGGTTATGAGTACTACAGTTTCTTGGCTTCTGAACCCACACTGGCACCAGCCCCTGTCCCAAAACTGGCTTCACTGGCTGCGGATCAGCAACCCAGTGATGCAGGGAGGAGACCTGGCACGAGGATGATGCCTTAGATTGTCAGGCATTGTCAGGCATCGATGCCTCTCTCGGGTGTAGAGGACAGGAAGACACCTAAGAGGAGGATGTCCTCCAAGACTCAGCAGAGGCTACGGCAGTAACAAGTCTTGGCAGGGTTCCTCTGGATGAGGGCAAGGTGGATCACTGACACCTAAGACTGACAGCAACCAACCCACTACAACCAGACAGGTGCTTGCCGCCCAGCCTTAGGGATGCCCACTTCATTACAGAGGTTGCCCAGGTGCGGGACTCAAGAACTTAGCTCATTGCTGGATAAGTGATGGCGGTGATGAATCTCTTCCTGGGCCCTAGTCGAGGACATTCTCCTCCGGGCAACTCATGTAGCAAGAGAGGACAACGTTCTGGTGGATGCTATGTTGAGAGTAGTCTCCAATCCGAACTAGTGGGTCTTATCTCAATGGACGTGTAACACCCTATTCTTCCGGTGTCTCAGGCCCCACCTCACCCTCTGCCAGAAAGGAAAACAGGTGTTGTGCACAAGAACATTTCACCTGGAAGTGGTTGTAATACAGTAGATGCACTCTCCTTTAGTTGAGTTGGCATGGAGGTGTACGCTTTTCTCTAATTCACAAGATCCTGCCGAAAATCAGCTTGTCTGCTTTAAGGTTTATCCCAGATGCTCTTTGTTACAGGACCTCCTCAAGCTCCTTGTGGACATTCCAGTGATTCTTCCTGACAAGCCCACCAGAGGAGTACCTACAGTACAGCTTCTTGCCTGGAGATTATCAGGAAATCCCTCAGAGAGGAAGGATTTTCGGGAAAAAAAAGGCTTCATTTGCTGCTAAGTCTAGAAGAAAGAAAATGGTTCCCTCTAACGATTCAAAACTTCAGCGTTTTACCCACTGGGGTCTTCCGAGGGGCCTGTCTTGTACCCAGGGCCCTGTGACCGAGATGGTTGCTTTCCTCCCAATGCTCCTCAATGAAGGGAAGCAGGTATCAATGATTCAAAACCACAGGTCAGTCATCGCAGCAATCCACAAAGGTTCCTGGATGACTCCACTGTCCGCTCAAACAGAACTATCAGTCAACTCCTTAGTGATCAGATGCTTGGCACCCGCCTGGGAGTTATCCTAGGTTCTCTGGTCTCTCGTCCAACCACCCTTCAAACCTATCCATGCAGCTTCTCATGCAAACCTGACAAACAAGACTCTCTTTCTCATAGCCTTCAAGCCTTCAGACCTTGTCTACAGTATACGGCTTGTGCAAATGTCATATGTAATATAAAGCGTAGGTAGCTTGTGACTATAGTATTGCCTTAATGTCAGATTCTGGAAAAATGGTCCTAATTCTGTATCACCGAAACCACCATGCATTTGTGCATTCTGGTCATGGTTTGCTATAATATTTTTGAAATCTAGGTGCTACCAATTCTTCCACTTTGCTCCTCCCTACCCTGTTTTGATGTTCTTCCTCTGATATACAGTAATGATGTCTTCACTGATGTAATGTTATCCCCAACAAGATAGCAATATATTTCCCCTTCCTTGATGTACTGTAATGTTGTCCTCATTAATAGAATGGCATCTCCCCTCCCTTGATGTAATGATGTAATATTATCCCCATTTATAGAATTATAATCTTCTCATCCTCCTTGACTCATACTGCATGCCTCTCATTCCCTGATATAGCAATTTACTTTTAGAAGAACTTGAAAGTTAATTGTTGTATTGTTGGCACAGTGTGCTGTTGTTCTACCATACTTCCAGAGGTCAAAGAGTAAATACAGTTGTAATTAGGTTGCTTTTAATTTTGTTACAGTGATGTCTATGATCAATATGAATTAGCAAACTTATGCTGTCCTCTGTTTGTAATAACTGCTTATTGTGAGTCATTCTGTTGTTATTGTAAGGATGACTTGCATAAAAGTCTGTTGGTGGTGGGGGTCTGTACAGAAGGTAATTGGTAGAGCCACCTGAAATCAGTTTATGGATTGTTGGTTGAACTCATCTGTTAGTGAAATAATGATACCTGAGATGTTTTGTATAAACAGGTTGCCGTATATGTAGTAGCTCATATGAAATAGGTGCAGGTGTAATAATATGTGGCACTTACTGCAAGGCATGTACAATATTGAGTGTGGGAGAACTAACATTAATACATCAAGCCATGAAAGATGCATTTCAACAACTATCACTCTTGGGTGGTAGTTTGGGAAGGAGGCACTGGTCCATGTTGGGAAGAGGCAGGGTGTAAGGTTACCAGAGCTGTTTCTGGCATGGAGGTGGTATATGCAGTGGTTTTGGGGCGAAGGTAAGTTTTACTCATAAATATGAGTTTGGATATTTCACTCATTCTTGCGCAGTGCAGGGAGAAAACTACAGGTTATGTGTGCACAGACAAGAATTTTGGACCCAGGTTTCATCTCGGCTGAATGATAAAGTACCCAGATACCTGACTGGTTGCTTCTGGACAAAACACATGAAAAGTATACATACACAAGACAATTTTATACAGAGGCAAGTTCTTGAGCAGCCTACATGTTGACGCATACTTGCTTAACAGACTGTTCTCAGCAGAACTGAAAACAATTATTGAGTGTAATTGTTAAATAAGCAAGCAGAATCTTTGTAGTATATTGTAACATTTCCCCTCTTTGTTGAAGGAGGTAGTACCATTTGGAAGTGGTAGCTGATATTCATCCAAGAAGTGGTCAGTCTACTCCTTTTTTATTGTGATGGTATCGAAACCTTTGCATTCATGATGTCATTTGTGTGTATGCATAGAAATGTGTGTTTGTGATGACTACCTTGTAAACATGATATCTCAACATGATATCGCAAGAAAGGAAGGTGGAATGGATTTAATATTTGGTATTTGTGCTGTAGGTTTATCGCATTATGTACAAGAATTCAGATGATTTTGGAGGAGGGCAAAGGTCCTTTTAGTCAAAAGGGATTGAGTAGTGAAAACTTTGCACACATGATAGCTCAGCTAATGAAGCTTCAACAGATCTGATATTTGTTGTGTTATTACATAATGGGAAGGAGGTGCCAATGGGTTTCTGGATGGTGCCAGTTGCAATGTCAAACGATACCAGTACTCTTGGTACGGTAGATGGGAGTGCATTTTTCATAAGGAGACAGGTAAGGGAGTTGTATACATAAAGAACCAAACCAGGTGAGTTTTGGAATTTTTATCACTTGGGCTGCAAGAGCTTTTTGATGGAGGCCATTTGGGTCAACAANNAACCATACACATGTACAGTAATGTTAAGGTGCCCAGGAAGCTGCTCGCAGATACTATCCCTTGTTCAGTGTGTAGGTGTGGATGCTGAATACATGATGGCATCAGTATCAGTTATCTTACTTACTGTGAAATTAGAAATACTGATGGTGTTATTTATGCACCCTCACATGATGCAATATGTCATATTCTTAAATGCCCCCCNNCCCCCCCCCAAAAAAAAACAACTCATAATTACATGTGGACATTATGACACATTTTTGCTTTCTGGCTTGATCAATTGTTTTATTTTCCAAAGAAGCTTTTTTCCATAGAAAAAATGTGTTTGTGATATGAGAGTTTATAGTGTGCAGTTATCTTGTATACCTATAGTACTGTAGAGCTTGATACAATCAAGAGTAATGTTCCCTTCATAATCTGTATGAAGAGAAGTGTTGATACTGTGTAGCTCAGTGAAAAATGCAACTAACACGGTTGTTTAGTCTGTACAACTTGGTTGCTGTTAAAATGATGAGTCATGAAATTATAAAAAAAAATGTAAGGGTATCCCCAAGGATGAGTCATCAGTCCAGCTATTGTGGTTAGCACCTAGGATATTGATGTCATAGTACCAGCAACATTATCAGCCAGGCATTTTCTGGGAACTCCCTCTACCAGTACATACACCATTTTTGGGATGGTTTGGTAGTGCTAGGTCTGTGCTTAAGTGGTGTGATACCAGGGCTGTATATATTGATTAAGTATGACTCATTGATATGTGTAAGCTTTATGTAAATCACTTGTTGGTGTAAACCTTGATTTGTGAATCAACTGTCATAGAGATTACATATTACAAATCAGTATGGAATCACAAAACACTTTGAATGTAGTACAAACTTCATTGTATTTGATATTTCTGGAGTACTGTAGGAAGTAACCAAAGTTAGCTGTCATAATTGAAATTTGAAATAATTTGTTGTTTTGTTGAGGACATGTGTTCTACTAAAAGAGAAGCTTCGGAGCAATAAACTGAGTGAGTGAGCAGTGATTTCAGTACAGTATTGTCAGGAAAAGAAAATTTGTCAGTTTAATCAACGGGCCTTTTTGACTCTTAAGAGATCCTCCTTGTAATTGCAGTTTGTAAATTCATCTGTCAATTATTATTGCATTGAAAGTCATCTTTAAACTATTTCATTTTTTTTTTTCATTTTTTAAGTCATCTGCAAGCAAGAGCATTCTTGCAATGTGCTTTGCAATTGGATCTGCCATCCTACGTGCTAGGAGTGTGGAAGTCTTGTGTATTTTCTATCTTTGGGTATCGTTCAATTGTGAATACATCTGGTCTTCCTTGGCTTGCTGTTGGCTTTCCAACCATCTTTTCCACAAGTTTCTCACCGTTTCTTTAAGTATCTTTTACTTTTTCAGCATAATTTTCCATGTGTTTTGCTAGCCCTGGTTATGCCTTTTTCATGCTCTTCTTCTTGTTTACATGGTGCAGTTGCACTAAATTATTAATTGATGTAGGATTACCTCCATTTCTTTGTTTCTCACAGGTTTAGCCTTCCTGCTTATACCAGGAGGCTTCTTTGGGGCTCTAGGCCTTGCCTCTCTTACTGTTCCACATTGCTGTGTAGATTGTTACTGCATACTGTATTCTTGTAACTTCACATTCCATTATGTACTGTTTGTATTTTGTACTACATAATCTTTTGAAAAGGCGCTTTATAAATGTCAATATTATTATTACATATTTGGTCAGCTCGTCAGAAAATTTTGAGAAACTTAGAGTCAAGAGTCCCCTCGTTCTTTGTGGTTACGGGTAGGAATTTTGACAGAATTTGTGGGCACATTTGTCTGTTCATTCTCTGTTAAGATCGGATTTCCTTAACATTTCCCCCAGCATGGCTTCTGGGGGGCACCCTGATGTTTGTCTTGCATGATGTTTAGACCCAGATGTCTCTCTGACAAATACCAGCAGTGCCTGAAGTGTAGGTCCTGCTCTTGATGAACCCGTGTACCATCCACCATCCTAGTGGGTGGACGCACTATAAGAACTCACTACAGATAATTAAGCTTCAAACCCAACTGGATCAACTTCTTGCACTGGATCCACAGGTCCTACCATATATGAGGTAAGAGAGGTTGAGAAAATAGCAGGAGGGAGAATCTACCGCTGGAACTGGAGCCCTCGGATTGAGCCCTCGGATTGCCCTCTGGAGCCCTCGGATTGAGTAGTAAACCCCCAGTTTTAGACTGGCATCATGTGGACACACACCGTCTAAAGAAAAAAAGAGGAAAAGCCTTCCCTGGATGAAGGGAAATTCGGTGGTCAAGAGGTAATGTGGCCCAGGTTCTTACCCCAGCCTGGCTCCAATTCTGGACCCGAAAGCCGGACCTAAGACAGGTTCCTGGACTGACCCCAACTCTGCTAATAGTGATCGGCCAGCCCCCAGATGGAGAAGGATTTCACTGGGCCCAAAGCTCCTCCAGATCACTGTCCTGCTCAGGATCAGAATCTTGCTGGAGGCCACCCAAGAGAAGGGTGAGGAGGGAAACTAAGAGCTCTGACTCGTAGTAGAAAGAAAGAAGCAGAGCTAGAAGGAGAAGAAGGTCGTCACAAGCTGATGCAGAGCTCACTGGTCTGCTGGCCCTGCTCATCCAAAAGAAGGAGAGAGAGCATCATCCCCAGTGACAGCGGTGGCCCCGGATAACTCAGACCGCCCAGTCCCGAGCACATTGAATCAGACGCCTATGACTTTTTCCCAGGAAATGGATCTGCCGATCCAGTCGACTAGCAGACCTCAGAGGGAGGATCCCTGGCACAAGGAATAGGTCACTTGAAGGCTCAACCAGTCCACAGCTTTATTCCCAAGTTGGAGATGAGCTCTTACATTCCCTAGAACAAAGTGTGGTGCCCATTGAGAGCCCTGTACTGGTACCTGAAGAGGACAGAGTGCTGAAGAAAGACGCAATAACTCTTTATCCTTCCAAGGGAGCCTTTCTCACCAGCTTCTAATGACACAGTTTAGAGATGGCTGGTGGAAGTTGTCACCTCCCATTTCTCCAGGGGAAAAACCATAGGCTATGACATAAGAGGACAAGTGACATCTACAGCTTTGTTCACCGGAATAAAAATTCAAGTGATCATGAAGGCCGGGCTTGGGAGCCCGCAACAACGTTTTAAAGTGCTACTTGAAGTTGAGGATGATCTGTTGTCTAAGTTGCCATTTGGGACTTGCAGTGTTGGGAGTTTCAGGGGGAGTTTCTTTGGCAACCCACCTATCCCATAAGGTATGGATAGTTGAAGTTGATCATAAATATTTCTCAAAAAAAAAAATAGAGTTTTAAGGTACTTGTTGCTTCTCACATATGAATGGTAGCCCCATGGCAGTCTGGGGCTACCATACACTCCTAATGAAATTTTCAGTGCGCAACAGTGTGAAGGAACAGTGTGGCAAATGTGGACTATCTCCACAGAGTTTGGCTGTTGTGATTGTTTTGCCCAGTGTTTGTGATCACTTCATACATAATTGTTTTGTGATCCATACTTGGTGTCTTGTAGAGAAGGAATTACCAAACACTACAGACTCAACCAACTACAGAATTAATTACTAAGCTTGTAGGAGAATAATCTGAATCTTGACTGTCTCTTTCATGATCAAGAAGCTGAAAACATGCAACAGATTATAAGTAATCTGGCTGCCCCCCCAAAAAAGCAAATGACACTAGACCTCATGCTGAAGTCTTACCTGTACATGAGCATTCAACCAAATTTTCAAGATGGCATCTATACTCAAAACACAGCAGCACACAGTAAGGGTGGAAAAAGTGGGGCAATACTTCTTGTTGTAGTTACTACTAGTGGCAATTAACACACATAGAGCAAGAAATCAGGCATGGGGTCCAGGGATGGGGTCTAGGGACCTGCTATAGGGGTCCAAGGGAGATTTTATGGAATGTAAGGGCATATTGGGGAAAATAAACAATATTTTCTTCACAAAACTCCCTCT
>VJOZ01033879.1:0-10948 GCA_009801055.1 Stichopus horrens
AACTTTGAAAAGTCATATCTCAAAAACGGTAATAGATATAAACAAAATTCCAACGGATTTTCACTGAGGGTTTTACTTTGTAACGTTTGCATGAAGGAAGCTCTTTTTTGGAAGCATGTCACCAGACCTTTAATGGACACAAATGTGTAACACTTTCAAATTTATTGTTTGTATGGTAACTCATCTTGCTATGAAAATGTTGTTTAAACACTCACTACCTCAGGATTTTTTTTTCTGATAGATATCTAGTTACTAATGGTAACCCTAAAATGTAATAATCAATAGGATATTTTTAGACATATTGTCAGAGTTCTTCCCATCATGAGAATTTTCAATGTATATCTTCAGGCTTTCATTGAAGTAATTACATAATTCTAAACCATGCAAACAAAATGTGCACTATAGTCCTATCTTCTACATGCACGTAGAATGACTGACGGAATTAGAACACAGGTAACTTCCATAAATGAAAAACTTTTAAAGTCATTATTTGCTTTCTGCTAACTATCACATGCAGGAATAGATACCCTCTACGCACCACGAGTTCTGTCATAAATGTGGATATTTATCTGCAAAATCTTAGGCAATGCCAAAGAAATCCCAGACAAGAAGACACTCAGACCTATCTTGATCATCTCTAACAACCTTTTGTTTGCAAGAAAAACACAGCTGATACTACCAACAACATGGTCAACTTTCAAGGAAGCAAGTTTTATCCTTCAGATCGGATGTTTTCGAGAAGCACTCTGTAGATTTCATGGACAAAAAGCAGAGTGATTCATCATGCAGTTCATCCTTCTCACTGGCTGTTTTTTTCCTCCCTCTTTCTCTTTTCAGGAGGTGAACACAGTTCTGATTTCTGTCACATTATTAAAATGGCTGGGAAACAGTTTGGATGCTGGGAAGATACCAGTCCCAGAAGGATTATAGAATGGTCTAAGTTCCACACTGTCCTACTTTCAACAGCTGATTGAAAAGCTCAGGTAAATAACTTTGATAAATAAATAATGTAAATAGACCACACACTATATAAGAGGTAAGAAACTGAATGGGGAGAGGAAGTAACTTTCAAACTTCCAAGTAGGGAAAAGCAACCAACATTGATTTCAAATACCTTCATTTCCTGTAGCATGTTATTGGTTCAGAAGTTCAAGTATGACATACATAAAATTGCCTCCAGCTTTGATAACACAATCCATGACATCAATAAACAATTTGATAAAAGTATGGCTTTCAAGTTCAAAGAGCATGGATGGAAGTTCCACACAGAAGCTGTAACTTACAGTTTCGTTTGCAAACATGTGGTCTGTAAACAGGGGAAAATATTCAGGTAGCATTAGCTGTTCTTGATTTGGTGATTACCATGTCTGATTTACTTACAAGATAGCAAAAACAAGTAGCAAAATCTCCACATTAAAACAATCAATACAGATTGCTACTGTTGAAGGGGTGATGATGCAGCTTTATGGTATGCTCTCTTTTTATGTATGCAAACAAGACCAACCTGAAGAGTAGGCACAAACATATCTTGAAATAATGTAGGCAAGTTCAATGACAAAGGACTGGGAGGATTTCAACTGAAATTCTACGGTCAATTTAGACCATAGAGAGTGCAGCACCAAAAATTTATTCAGGTGCTAAGTTAAACAATGCATTCGTGTATGCAGGGAGTTGCTAATTCACTGGTGTAAGCGAAGGGGAAGTTTATGTTTACTCTTATGTCAGTATTGTCAGTTCAAGCAGTCTCTTTGACATTCCATAGCTAACATTTGCTAGAAACCAGTTGTTGCATCACCAATTTATCAATGTTCATCACAAAATAGTACTAAAGTATATAGCCATTACTGCTGACATTAAAGTGAATAAATACTGTTCGACAAGTCAGAATTACTCTGTAATAAAAAGCAACATGTACATTGATAGTATTGATGTAAGTGAATGAACAATAATAAGTTGTCTACTATGGTCAATATAACAATATACTTGGTCAATGGAAAACATTTGCCACTTAAAAACATTACTGATGTGAACATCTTTTGCTCCAGTTTCTGGCAGAAACAAAAACAAGTATGCAAACACACAGTCAGGTGACAAAAAAGGATCCCACTGCAAACCCCATGAGATGAATACATCAGCATCCATTCTGAGGGAACTTACAGGATTCTCATACAACACAGTTGGCCTACAGTACTCATTCCAAAGATGTTTCCATTCTTACTTGACCTTCATATTCCTTTCAATGCCACATAAAATGAGTCAAATCCAACAAAATTAACTTAGTTTTCTGAGGCAAGTTACCACTGGGAACACCCATTGCACGGATCTTACCCCTAAGGCAGTTACCAATTACAGTCACACTCCATTCAAAATTTGTAACAATTTGAAATCAGTTGGCATGATGGTTGACCACATCTGACAGCACCTGCGGGGTATCTAGACTTATTTGGGTTGCCCATGGGGTCATTCAACTAGCTCAGTACCCCATACCTCGGTTGTTGCTTTTCCAAATATCGGCCACTGAGGCAGCTTTACCCATTTTACTGCTCTAAAATTATGACAGAAAGTCAAATAATGAAACCTGAAAACTGAACATCAATTTTGACACTGCCTTTGCTCCATGGCAATGATTGTGTCTTATTCTTTATTTGATACACGTAGGACCACTGTGTGTGTTTGTGTGCACAGAGCGCCATATGTTTCAAAATGTCGGGGAAAAAAATCAATTTGCAAGAATAAACATCAACATGTTACAGTTCAATATCGGCATGTCAAGAACGACATGCAGTGACATTGATATTGAACTGTAACATGTTAATATATTCTTAAATTTATGAAACAAATTACGCACTCTCAGTCAACGCCAATATGTTCACACAAATAATAAAATATTGCAGCGTTTAACTACATATGAGACATATAAAAGCTCTTTGTGACATGCTAATACTTCAGTGTACCATGATGATATTCTCCTCTGACATATTGATACATGTTTCTAACATATTGATTTTGCCATTGGCTTATTGATGTTAAACTGTAACACTTTGATATTTATTCTGGCATATTGAAATTTTTTCTAGCATTTTGAAACACATGGCGCTCCCCATGTATGTGTGTGTTATCAGACGTGTATACTTTACACATGTGTTGCTGCAGCTTATAGATGCAAATTGAAGTGCACTATAGTAAGTAGACAAACTGCTATCAATTACATGCTGAAAGGCTAATAATTATAAAATTATGAAGAGACATTGAACATCACAACAGTTGCATTTGCAAAGAGTTTATTAATTTCCCTTTTTTTCCTTTTTTTTTTAGGGGGAGAGAGGGGGATATTTGAAGATATTCTATCCGAGAAAAGGTTTCAATGATTGTCACCTGTTCCTCCTACTTTATTCATTAAAATAAACTGACTTTAATTAACTCAGCAGTCTGCCTGTCTACTTAAGATGTGTCACAGCATGCAAAATCCAATAAACTGAACACTTTTAGCATCAATAAAATAGAATCTAATTCAAGTCGGTGAAGAAACAAGATCAGCAAGTGGCTTTTTTTTTTCCTTCTTTTTTTNNTTTTTTTTTGAGTGCTAATTGATTTCAACACTTTTGAAAAATCTGTTCCCCAGAGTCCCTGCATTTCATGTGTGATGTCAGACCAAAGGAAAGAGGAAAAACACATGTTCTCTGGTGAAAGAACCCATCCTACTCCAACTGGAGCTAAGTGAATCAATCCAGCTCTTTACAGTTATGGTTGAAACTCCCTCTTAACAAATCTCATTTCTTGGATGTTTTATTAGATTACCGGAGATCCTGTGAACCTCCAATGAAGTCACAAATTACAGGGACACAGTATTATGCACTTTCACCATTTTTCCTCATTTTTTTTTTCCAACTCCCGTCTGGCTGGGTAAGTTTCCGCTGAAGCTTGGGACACCATCATTCTGAGCAAATCCAATTTGGCAGAAAACTAAAATTGCGACAGGGAGCTCTTATTGGCTCTGACATGTACAGGTTGTTTAACCAGAGTTATTCGTCACAGTTCTTTTTATTTCCACAATAATACCTCGAAATAAAAAAAAGGAACAAATCTGAGCGAGATAAGCGTTTTCAAAAGTTACTCGATTCTGGGTTATGGCCTCGAGGACCAGCAATGGGGAAAGAATTTTAAATGGGTGGGATATCTTTACTCCTGTCTGATTGGTTAACAGGCATACAGTGCTTCGAAAATGGCCTCAAAAAATAGCATATAGATTGCACACGGATAGAAAGCAAAATTGTCAGGTGTTAGACTAACTTTTAGTCTCAAGAGCCTCAGAGAGGTAAACCAAACTCTCCATCAGCCTCCTCAGTTCATGAGACAGCATCAAGCTCTCAACAGAACTTAATTTCCCATTTCGCCTTTCGGCCATGTGATACAGTAAAGCACTCAATGAAAACAAGAGACACCTATTCCTGGTTTTTTTTTTCTTTTTTGGGCCAGCCATTTCAAGAGTTGGCAATTGTGGGTAATTCAA
This sequence comes from Stichopus horrens, assembly GCA_009801055.1. Classification (NCBI taxonomy): domain Eukaryota; kingdom Metazoa; phylum Echinodermata; class Holothuroidea; order Aspidochirotida; family Stichopodidae; genus Stichopus; species Stichopus horrens. The sequence goes on from VJOZ01033879.1 coordinate 4,511, forward strand.
CGCTGGGGTTTATTTTAGGATAGGTTATCAAAACATATGATCTCTGATTTTCATTCCCATCTTCCTTCTTTAGTTATCTCGTCAACTGCATGAAGATGTTTGGATATTTTGGTTGTTTTGATTTTACATAAGACAGGTCTACAGATATGGATGCAACGGACAACATGAGGCTGGACTGTTGCAGCATACAGTTTACTTAAAACAGTTATTGGGACTGTCATGAATCTGTACAACAAAATTTTACGTTTCTGTGGGTGCAACCTCAGGATGTCTTTCTCTTTTCTGGTAAGCAGATGCAAGTCTGGTTTTTAAATTCTTTAAATCATGGAGAAGCAACTGTTACTTACATCAGAAAAGGAACACCACCATGAAGAACTGTTTGACACGATGACATCTACAAACAATGACGTGAGAACACCATGACAATCTACTGACCAAAGACATTATTGAAAAGAGCTCCAGTATTTCAAGCATAACAATTCACCTTTAATTTACACAAATATGAAGGAATTCCAGTGTACAGTCCACATAACCATTCTCCAATGTTTTAAGCATTGTTAGATTTCATCCAGGCAAATTATGTATACACGTCAGTGACTAACTGCATATGGAATCTTTCAATGACTTCATTAATAAATGACTCATTTACCTCATTTTTCAATTGCAAACAATTAATTTTTTTTCAAACATTTTTCATTGAATAACATTCATTACTTTGTAATGAGTTATGCTATTGGAATGATACCGTTGATTTAAAATACGGAATGAAACATTTTATACATACAGTATGTGGCTTTCCAAAGTGTCCATAAAAGCTACATCAGATTCAGTATCAAAGCCACATCCCACGAATGTGTACATGAAGCTGTTTAATACCCAAGTGGTCACATTTTACCTCATGTTACCCCACACAGTTGCAATGCCTAAAATGGAAACATGAATGTCCAAACATGTCAACCAAAACTTTGATCTTTGAAGAATTGGGTTTGATTTTGTATTCAGAGCAAGTCAAACTGGTGTGGAAATAACTGTGCATGTTCCAGGTTTTGCCTGGAATGAAGAAAGTGAACTTTGTGTTCCATTGATACATGTGCGCAATGACTAGCACCACTGTTTTAAATACCTGCTGTGTGTGGTATGTATGCAATGCATTCCTTGGTACAGAACCACAGGGAAAGTACCCCACTTGCAACTGTAAATACAATCTTAAACATTACTGAAAAGGTCACCCACACAGATATAAATACTTGCATTTGTGGAGCTCTAAGGCAATGGAGAGGATACAAACCTGAGCCTGTCCAAGTGAGCGATGAGGTCAATCCCCAACCATGCAAGCTCTGAGCGATTGAATGGAGGAAGAGTCATACAGTACCACACAGAAACTGATGCGTAAAATCACATATCGGGTATCAGAACAAAGCGGATTATTTACACTTACACTGCACTGAAAAGACCATCAGTACTGTACAGGGTAGTTCAATTCACACCAATGCCAACTGAGCACTTGAGCAGTCTTTTCTTCCTAATTTTTATGACACTTTCACTTGGCCTCACTGGGAAGGGGAACTTACCATCAACGGGGCAAAGACATCTCACTTGAAAACTTGTACCTCCGAATAAACACCTGCCTGTTATGCCTCCTAAAATCAAGAAGGGAAGGATACGTGTGCTCATTGCATACTACCACCACATTCTCACTGGTAAACAACTTAATCGACTAACTTTAAAGAATTCAAGTACACTGCCAGTTCCACAAATCCATTTTTCCCAATATCTGTAAATTATAGCCGTAGTAAACTAGTACAGTTATATATGTGACTATCAATACAGTGCATGCATCTACCAAGCTATAGTTAACACAGAGCAAATGTCTTGATGGGCTCCAATCGTCATGGTTACAGTCACCAGCTGCCATTCATGTGTGTACATACACACAGTGAAGAAAGAAATGCAAGTCATCATGTATTGATTCCTGCGATGACATTTTTAATTAAAATATTTGTTATCAATGTCGGGGAAAAATTCAAACTAATTATTTAAAAGTCGGTTAAACTAGAAAGATGTTCATTCATCTGTACAGGATACATAATGAAGAACTGTGTCATATATATCTCAATATAGGTTAATTGCTGACCAAAGAGCCTACAGAAGATTTCATGTTCCCTTTTGCCGCAAATATCAGACTGTCAAAGATGAACAAAATATGAATTTCAGCACCTCACATATGTGCATGCACTGTCTTCTTCTGTTGTGAAAGTAAACCCAGTAACAGCTCGACAGTCAATAACACAGCAGAGAACCTCAGACGCCTGGATGCTGTTTACTTCCCAAACAGAGGAATGTTGCAGAAATTTACTGGCAGTTTGTTCGTCTACAGTAGAAAGTGCTTCATCAAAATTAACAAAATAAGAGTTCTGTTTTCATCTGTTGGTTCACGATATTTCAAGAATGCTCCAAAGGATGAAAAGAACGGAGCATGTTCCCCACGACGGAAGACCCGATAGCAAACGTGTCTCGTTAAATGCTGCATGTGTTGAGAGATGAGAGCATGCATCCAACTTCACCTCGGTATGCCGTATGACATCTTCTGCATGTACCGTACAAGGGTACAATGGTGTATGGAGTGTACAACATGGACTCTAATTAACACAACCTACTGTATTAACTGTCTGTTATTTCAGTACGGTGTTAAAGGAGTACTGTCCATGCTAAGTAGGTCTCGGTGGTTTGGTCTGTGCTGTGCTTTGAATGTCATTGTTTGATAATTCAGTACAGTACTCACTCTCAGACAGATTTAAGGTACTGCGGAAAAAGTATGTTGCTGGATAAAAATTGTAGAATCTTCCTTTTTGTGATAAAAGCAACAATCACAACTATAGATAAATGCCTTTTAAAGGAGGTATTTTGAGGTCATCACTGCAAAGTTCACAAATGTTGGGGACTGCAAAATATCATACCTACAGACGTTTTAATATATCTAGCCGATTCATATTTGAAACGGTGAAATAAAGTTCAAGAGAGTACAACTTCCGGCAAATGGAGGCTCTTGGAAGCTACTTTCCATTGCAAAGTCCCAATAAACTTGGCCCTTCATGCATTTCAAGAAGTTAGGTCATTGAAGAACGGGACCACCTTCTGAAGTTTCAATTCCTGGAAGTAGTTCATCCATTTTGCTTGTTTACACACTAGTTTACTGTACACATCACATCAGTGATTGGTTGAATTTAAACAGAGGTCACTTGTGATTAATATCAAAAGAAGTAAATTGTACAGAGGACATTTGTTTGAGAGGAAGCATAATTATTACCTTAATAACTGAGAAACTTACATTCATTAGTGAGGGGAAAAAGTAACTGAACATCTTAGTGAGATAGTTTTGGTTAACATTGTACAGCCAACTTTCAGAACCTGGTAAAATTGTGGGAGATAAGTGTTCCAATGCAACATGCAACCTGCTTGGAATCCAACCATAGTTGGCTAGTACACAAGATTTAATAGATTTGTCCTGGTTCACGAATACAAAATATAGTTCAGGGTGTGCAAGGATATTGCTAAAAGTGTACTTATCAATGGTAATTAATTTTGGTTTGCAGTACTTAACAGAGCAGCATCCTGATTTTCTGAAATGTTGCTAAAGGAAAATAAAATTGGCTCTGAAACTCTGTCAATAAATGAAACTCGTCATTACAATAAGAACGATGGGAAGCTCATCTGCAGGAAATGCCCCGCAAGAAGGCGGGAGCACTGAAAAATATGATGTAATGCAGATTTGGTCATTAAATGTAAGGTAAACCTGGTTAAATTATTCTTATGGTTTCAATTTCCACAGATTTCCAATATTGTAATTTATACTAAAATCTGCAATAAACAATTCCCTCTTCATTCCCACTCCCTAAACTAAATAAGATATGTTTTAACAGACATGTGATAGGGGAATTAGGCGAGGAGAAATGATGGAAACATTTGGCTTGTGTTACTGATTAAAGGCTTACAAATACCGATTAAGTTGCCCAGCAACATGAAGGATCTGTTCACTTACAAATGTTGTGTTTCATTAACTGTTCGTTATTAGGTTGGTTTAGTCCAAGCCAGATAGTTCCATTGTATGTACAAAAAATGGTTTCAGACACGAAGCTGTAACAATCGTCGTGTCAAAATTTTTGTCCTTTGCAGTGTGAAACTTTTTTTCACGACAGGCCGAGTTTAATTCTTTTAGACGCAAATTTTTAACACAAAGGTGATAGACTGAGTGTTTAATCCACAGCTACCATAAAAGAGCAGGAAGGATTTTGACTCACAAACGAAATATTTTCTACTAAGGATGTTTTAGGGATGGGTCGTTACCCTGTGCGTAACTGGAAACAAAAGGGGAAATGGTGCACAGCAAGATTTGCACTTCCATAAATTTATTTACCTTGGAATGTGGGAAAACCACAGGGGTCTGTGGCGTGATTAAATCGAGATGAATTGATCGGTAACTCAAGAGTTCAAACTAATTGAAATTCTAAACATCACCACCGTATCCAATCTCACTACCAATAGAAAAAAAGCGATACATCAAAAGGAACTCGGCAGCCTCTTTGGAACACCCTGAAATCCTTTCAAAGGAACATTTCAGACAAAAAGTTTTTATGCGACAGTAACATGCAGAAAGCAACGCATGCACTCTCTCTCTCTGGGGAATGTTTTATTTTCGGTCAATGAAAGAACGTGTTCACTGTTTCAGAAGCTAGAGAGCAATGGAACATAAGTTTGACTGTCAATAAAAAGGTTCAAGGAACATTTGAAAAGTTAGAAGAAAGTGGGGAGATTTGAAAGTTGGAGAAATTGAGCCATTTGTTGCCAACCTTACCCAGATAATATACTAATCAAGGTGAGCAAATTTTCTGAGCTATAACATTACGCCACTATCACCTGTTTACATGCATTGCACCCTCCTCACACTCACAAAATACTAGAGAGTGGACCCCCAGTGACCCCTTCCATACCAGAACGTGGCACAGTTGGTTGGACTGCAACTGACAGCTGTAAGTCAACTCACATTTTTGAAGATTTTTTAGAGAGAAAAAAATTTACTGCCAGAAACTGAGAAACTTCAGTCCGATCTATTCTAGTTCGTAAGTCTTATTACACCGTCTGACACGAACACAATATCATTTTGCAATAAAATACAACTTTCATAACTGCTCGGTCAGGATGTTTTCTTCTTTGATTCAACAAAAGGAGCAATAATTCTGCTACCACTACATCAAATTGAGACTGCATTCTCTTTGCAAACAAATTTAAATAGAACACACTGAAGTATCACAGCGAACATCACTGATAGACCATGCAGAATGAGGATGCACTGTCTCCAATAAAGAAAGTTGATGAATATCAATTGAAGAAACATTCACTGCAGAGATTCCAAGTATGAAATGTCACGACAGATGAACCTGCAGTGGCTCAGCAAATTGAAGGTACTGTTTCAAAAGTGCAATAGGTTCTCAAGTTGTTGTATAGGCAGATACATGCCTTTGGAGGTGAAAGTCTTTGCACTGCCAGATAGATCTGGTAGTGCTTCTCCACAATCACACCAATAAATGAACAGACTACGTGGCAGACACTGTAGTCCGGCTTTTCACATTCTAGCCAAGGCAAACTTGGATATTGAGATCGAAGAAGTGTTTTACACAAAGAAACTCCATACTTAGTTTGAATACCAAAAATACATCAGCATGGACCTTCCATCCTACTTAATGTATTTCAATGCATTTTGATATTTCTGACGACTAAGACTATCACTTTTCTGTTGCATATTTTGCTACTGGATCTGGGAGATGTGGATCTTCAAAAACATTTGAAATTAAACACACATTTCAAGAACTTTTTCGCTTTCATTTCCTCTTTTGTGTGGTCCTATGAGCATAACAATCAGATGTCTTAACTGTAGGCCTTTAATTGTAAGTGATATCATAACATGTACACTACAGCTAATGCTGGTGTCCTTTGACAGAGGATTGGAAATAATTAAAGACACTATAACATGAACTTTCAAATCAGTGCCTTCCTGTGTTCCCATTCACATATTCAAATCATCACTGGGAAGTTCTTCGGGAATATCGATAAAAATGTCACTTGCGCTTTCTGACATTCCTTTCATAAGTTCAGGAAGGCAATTAAAGCTGGAAAATGAGTTGACAATTTGTCTTTCAAAGTCAAATTTCATGTACTATGTATCATACCCACTACAAATTAACATTGCACAAGCACTTTTTTGCATAGATGAATATTCATATCCATTCCCAATTGGTCTGTTTGATTTCAAGTTATGGTGATTTGACTGCTATGCTTTCTTTGAGAGTCAGAATTTTGAAGGGCCGACAAATGTTGAGAGGATTTTCATATTTTAATACCCTGAAGATGAATATAGAACTCTCTCTCAGATTTTGTGACAGG
>VJOZ01033905.1:0-11278 GCA_009801055.1 Stichopus horrens
TTCTGCATTTTACAAAGGCAATGGATCTGGTGAGCAATTTCACAACCGGGTTCTGGCTATCATCAGTACAGTACCTCTGTGCCACATGCAAACACTATTTGCATTACACACGTTAAGGTTACTGCATTTCAAAAGTATATATACTTCAGGAACCTTAGCAAAAATTGAAGTCATGTTGTAATACTATAAACTCTAAGGGCTATATACACATCTGCTGAGACCCCCCATCCAACTGGAATTGAACTAAGTCTAAACACTACAGCGATTTACACTTATCACTATATCAGACCTCTAGGGGGTGCATGAGATCAGCATAGTACACATCACCCGTCCGTCCGTCTGCCCACCGGGCTACCTAAACCCTACTGCCTGCTCTGCTCACGATATGCAGGGTATCTGATAGATGCACATAGCCCAAAGCTGCACTTATCCAGTCTATGTGTAGCTGATGCACAATCTACTTGCATTAAGTAGAACCACTGCATAGATGCACAAAATCTACGAATGTAAATACAGGCATTACAGATATCTGTGAAAGATGTAAGAACCAGGTGAGATGCCCTTGCCATCATATTATTAATTATACATGTTTGTTTTCTGAAGATGTTTTCTGAAGATTTTGCCTGGATACTACCCCCCACCCTTCCCCGGCACACATCCTTATCCGTTTGTTGGTTCCAGAGGAAATGTCGCATTTTCACCCACAGATATTGGCAGCTTTCATATATTCTGACAGAACTTTCCTTTTCAAATAGTGACACAATTTTTTTTTATTGGTGCCCTAAAAAAGCACAAAAAGTTTGGACAAATTTCCTGGGAGCAGTCACAGCTGACAAAGCCAAGCATTCAATCTTAATCTTATAATCTTTTAAATTCATTAACACATTGAATTGTATAATGGAATTACCAAAGACTTTTCAACACACTGCAAGATCAAAACAGACCAAGTGATGATACTTCCCTCACTGTAATCTGGACAGAAATGTTATTTTCACCGTAATTTATCACCGAGTTACTGTCATGATTTCGCTCCATTAACGATGCTGCTCGATTTCACACTTCTGTCAGTTGAATTGCATACATTTTAACAATTTCTTTCACATTTCTAAGTTAAAAAAAACAATGTCACATCTATTTGAAGGAGCAACACAAATTTGTCTAGATGTGCTTTAATAGTAACAAAATATAGCCTTGCTATATATCAACAGTCAATACAAAGCGACAATGCCAGAACGAATTCAGTCATTACATAAATTGCAAAACTGTACCATGTGAGACTAACTTCGACATAGGATGGCGAGGCACCCAAATGTTCTCTTTGAATATTTGGTGGCACAGCATAGCCAATTGAAAATACACATTGGAAAGGATGTTGCTTGGAGCAATGGGCGTTGATCTTGTGATCTGTCTGCAAATTTAGCCAAATTTTAATTACCAAACTGAACGGCAGTAACAAGCAGAATGATGGAGGATTCAGCAAAGATTGGTACCAGCTTACTGTGTGGTCTAATTCAAATTCATTCATACTTAAAGATCAAAACTGTACCATGCATTAAAAAGGATTAACGCATGAGATGCACAAGGGCACAGCCTGACTGCATCCAGGGATAGCGTTAACACCTGACCGTGCATTTTCCACTGATTAATGCCTGGTCCAGCATCAACTGACCTTTATTTCATACAGTCCCACAACAGTTCAAACAGGGGAGAATATTCAGAGACCTGAAGGGCCCATTGTGACACGTATCAACTTCTAACAAATCAGATTCTTCAAGGGAAAAGAAGAAAGTTGGGGAGAAAACAAGTTCTTTCAAAGTTTGGAAGTTACAACAGCATATACCGATTTTTTTTTTTTTGAACAAATGATCAGGTTTCAATTTTGTGTACCTGACTGTGGTGAGATGTTGGTTATGGGATGAAAATTCCAAAAGCAGTTAACAAATTGTCACAAATCCTCTTTTGTCCCTATCAGCATCAAAAATTTTGAACAAATACTCTGATCGTTAGTATACCAGCTCTCAATTTACCATTGTACCTTCATTTTCTCCCATCCCGTTCTTGCCTCATTGCTAGGTTTATTTTATGCAATGTTTCCTCTGTAATGTATTTACATTTCTCTCTCTCTGTTTTTGACTTTACTCTTTCTTAAAGTACCTACAGTACTTTATATTCTTATGTGCTTACTTTACTTTTTACATGTTCTCATCGTTTAACCACAACTTCCTGGTGTGGGTATTCACGAGTGACTATACTATGCCTTAGAGGGCGTGGTGCTAGAATTAGTTTCCAGGACAATTTGAGCATAGGGTCAAATGATGCATTAGTGAGGCATGGGGTAAGTATACGTCTACAATGTAACTTCTTACCATTGCTATATTTATGCGAGTGTGCTATTTCTCCGCTGAGATTTCTTTGCTAAGGTCCAATAGAGTTTTTCTTACAGTACCAAGCAGATTGCGCCAGTAGAAATTCACACATTTCGAGCGCTGAAATTTCAAACTTCCTGAACATTTCATATGTACATGAGGATAGTGAAAGCTTATGTCCCTTGTCCAAATTTGGATATACTTATTTCATTCATTGTCAGGAAATTATTTTTTCTCAACATATAGCAGGTATAACTAATGTCAGCTTATCAAATAGCAATCTTATCTTAACCATCAATCATTGTTAAATGATTCACATAAATACCAAACTCCAGTTTTGGTACAAAAAAGCCAAATGGTTCAGTGATTCCAAAGCAGGGAGACTACACTTTTCAAGGAAAATTTCACAACATAGAATGTAGCTGAACAGACATAAAATGGGACAGGTGAATGCTCAATGAGCACTAAAGTAGCAGGCCTTGAATTCTGAGGTGTGCGAATGCGATTGCACACCACCACTCGCCTCAATTCACTGTGAGGAGTGCATTTTTTTGCACACCAAGATAAAGAAGGGCACTAAGATGAATGNNACACTCCTTACTTTCCTGAGGAGTGTGATTTGTTGTAGCACACCTGGAAAATCTTAAACTCAAGGCCTGAAGTAGTACTGGTTGTTCCTCCTATGTCCGTTGGTACGCATACTAGTGTACCGTATCCATGTTATGTAATCCCTGATGTGACCTTTGACATTTAAAAGCCATGCAAGTGGTAATGGTAGACAACCATGTGCACATTGCCAAATTGTAAGTTTGCTTCATAATACATTAAAATCCTAAGAAGTACTTGCCTTTTGAAAATATTTTACCTTTTCATCAAGTGTGAACTTAAATGACCACAAAGTTTAAGGAAACTAGAGCAGCAATGCTGCTGAATCTCAATGCTTCTGGTGGTTTTACATTCCTTTGTAAGGATGTTCAAAATGCATCAGAAACAGTTCAGTCATGATTAAAGAGATTAACAAAGAAAAATAGATAAGTTTAAATCTAGTTGATGTATCTGGAAGATGAATCTGGTTGACAAAATTTTAGACTTCTGCCTCTTCAATAATCTATTTGCATGTTATCGCTTTTAAAGGGAAATAGGGCATTTAAAATATATCAAGATGGCATACAAAGAATGAAATTCTAATCATTGTTCAATGATTCAGTCTCATCAATAAACATCTATACATGCTTCATCTCCTTGAGAATCTTATTCCTTGAAAAGAAGGCCACCGTTCTTTCGTATTTTTGGTGATCTACTATTCTATGTCCACAAACATTGGTTTTAAAAATGCTATTGTTTTCTTTGCAACAAACGCCTAATGACGTGAACGTTTCTTAAGTCAATTAAACAGTTACTTGAGTTTCGCATCTCTGACAATGTGGGCGGCTAAACACCTGGGATCAAAGCATTGTTCTGAAGGAGCTAAATGCGTATTAGTTGACCTTCGAGATGTTGCGGTGTGAATGACATTGAACTGGAATCACCTTTTAAATGACTGAAATAACTGCGAGCTAAAGCTTATCTTTGCTTAATTTGGTGGGTCTCAAAGTGTGAGTAATAATTAAATTAAATGCACACTTATCATTCATCTATTTTTCTTTGGTACTATATGTTCAAGTTGAGAATACACACAATTGAGTTGAAATTCTTCATAGCCTGCTACTCTGTCCTACTATTACACACCTCAATCACAGCAAATCAAAGGGGTTTAAAAACTACTGCTCAGGGCTCAAGGATCAAAACATCTATAACTTACACAAGTAAAGTGGTTCAAATGATGGAAGAAGATCTACCTTTTTCCAGGTTTCTGGCACATATTTGATCAATAATTTGCAAAAAAAGACTTAAACTACACATAATTTCTTCACACTTTAACTAGAAACATCTTTTGTTTACATGCAAAGAAGCATGACGGAGAAGTCTGATACACAATGTCAATGGATTGAGACCCTGACATCATTTTAAAAAGAATACCAGAATGTCCAGCTAGCGTGGCAATATGTCTACACATGTAATGTACTGAGACAAAAATTGGATCATTTAATGACCAAGTACTACATGTACTAATTTCAAAGTTCAAATACGTTTTTCTGCCGTATGACCTTTGACCTGCATAACAACAACAGGGCTCCTTCTACTCACAAAAGGTACCACCTGCCTTTTAAGTTTGAAGAACTTTCAAGCAAATGCTCTGTCTCAGAGATGCTGATTTTTTTTACAATCAGCAGCATCTTTGACACAAACACAGAATTGCAAACACACTTCAGCACTGGGCACAAACAGAAACTGCAAAGATTATCAACTTCCTTTTCTACAAAAGGCATCGAGGACGATATCTTGACAACATCAGATTTATCTGTTTTGGTATTTGAGTACATTTGTGGGCTTCAGATACAAGATATTCTCTTAAGACCAAAGTATGCAGCCACCACTCATCATCCTCGTTTCACACCACTTGCATAATTTTTCCATAAACCCGATTGCGTCTTGTCAGAAACTTGCCAGCGGATCAACTGCCGTGATTCGGCGATTTTAGAATTAGTTATACTCCAGAAAACCTTGCCGCTTCCAACGAGGCAAAAATTACGATACAATATCTTCTTTTTTTTTCCCCCCACCATGCATTGACTCGATTAGACTTTAATTTATATGCTTGTCACAGCCACAGGCAACTGAACAACGCAGAGGTAGTAAGGTCTGGAAAGCATTTGTACTTTAACATTCAAGTTGACCTGTACATGTAGTTTCATGTATTTTACGCTGCTTTTCGAGATGTACCGTAGCATGTTGGGTAGTTCATCTATGAACGGGGTGACTTGATGACATTCTGGTGTCCCTTTCTAATATCAGAAACTTTTTTTGTGATTTGTTGCTAAGTTTCCATTAAATAGAAGCAAAGTTGAAGAAGAAATTCAGTAAAACCTATTTTTACAACCCAAGAAGCATTAATCCTCAGAAAGTGAGAAATTTGTCAAAAACAACAAACCAGTTGAATTCGTTCTTGAGTTATTTTGTCAGTAAAAAGGATACCAAAACCTCATATATGTGGCACCGATATACAAATATAATCTAGTTGACATCGTTTTTAATTATTACTGGTTTCTTTATATTCCCTTGCTGGTTAGCAAGTCACTGACCATATCATCATTCAAGGCAGGCTCCCGCCGATGGCTACGTGTGCACTTGTGGCATGTGACATGATTTGGTATCATAAACATGCTGACCGGAGATACTAACGTCTCCAAATTCGGTAAATAAATTTTACCATCCAAAACTGAGAGGTCGCAAAGCCCAGTAATTATATAATTGGTAAATGTGGACACTATGCAGAAAAAATATGGTTTAAAGAGTAAACAAACCATGCACTAACTTGCATCTGAGTAATTTTCTGAAACATGAGAGAAATATTCAATGCGTGTATTGGGGGAGGAGAAGGACCCCCCTTGCACCTCTCTCCCAGGAACGGTACATGACATTAACATACTAGTCCATGCACCACAAATAGTCAAACTTAACCAGAATGTACAAATGCATTGTGGTTTCAATGACTTCATTATGAGGATACTTATGAATACATATTACTGTATGACTGATTTTTATCATGTCTCAAGATGCAAAACTGTATATTACAGTGATGCAATACCTACACATGACATCTAAGATTTGTCCAAGCCTCCCTCTTTGAACTGTCAACAAGGTTTTCACAATTTGATACCTGCTGACCCTAAATGATCTTTGACCTCCACTGAAATATAATAGGGTTCTTCTACTCAATATGGTACAACTACACACCAAATATGAAATCTGTGCAAGCTTCCCATCTTGAGATATTGTGTCTACAAGGTTTTCACTCTTTGATCCCTATTGATCCCAAATGACCTTTGACCTCCATAAAAATATTAGGGATCTTCTACTCAATATGGTACAACTTAACACAAGTTATGAGATCTGTCCAAGCTTCACTACTTTCTAAGACATCATGTTTCCAAGGTCTTCACTATTTGACCTCTGTTGACCCCAGATGACTTTTGACCTCCACCAAAAACTTTAGGGTTCTTCTAACTCAGTGTGGTACACCTATACCAAATATGAGATCTGTCTACTCTTCCTTTCATGAGATATTGTGCTTACAAAGTAGGACATCAACGACATACACCCACACCCACGCATACATGCATGATTACAGATTTCGATTATCATTGAAACCAAAAAAAGGAAGCAGCTTAGAGCTTTAATAATTACCCTTCTTTCATCAAAGGAAGACAATAACATTTGTTTCCCTCCTTCACTTCCAGTTGCAACTTTAAGGCCTCTCTCAATATTTCAGATTATCATTTGTCCTACTTACTTTACAAACAGATATAATAATTAATAACCTGTGCCACCTAACTTTTGGGTAACTAGTTGGTACTGTACTTGAGGCTCCTTGGTATAGGACTGGATAAAGAAGCTTTCAGGTTACTTTCACACCATCACTTCTAATATCCCTCAAAAAGACACATTTTCTCATTCAATTCACATTGTTACTTTCAGGGAAACATCTTACAAAATTCAAAACATGAATTATTTTAGTAAATATTCAAAATATGAGCCTGGCGCAAGAACTTGATCAGTTGTGAACTTGTGACGTAGTGACGACAAATCCAGATTGTTCATTGAGATTAATATTGCTGTATGCGAGCTACTTGTCAAAGAATTATTCAAATGCTGTTTGCTCTGTGGATAATATTTAACTGGAACATTTGAATCAGGAAAGAAATACCTCTGAGGCAACACCAGAGCTAATCTTCACTGAATTTGGTTGGGTCTTAAATTATTAGCCATAATTAAATTTTCTGTCCTATTTCCATACCAATAACAGCTCCTCGGTTTCACAAATGAGAAGTATCTTACTGAATGCATGCATTCAGGAGTGTTTTACAATCACTGAAATGAATTTTTGTGTCATTAAACCCTTGCTAATATCATGAAAAGCATCAAAAATAAAAACAGCATTTGTCTTCCAACGCCACAAATTTCCAGGCTTGTACCCAACCCCAACTCTCGAAGAGGTGCATTTCACAACTGAGGAGGCTTCTACGGATAAAATTGTAACGTTTAACAGATGGAATGGTGAAAAGCTCACGGATTACATTACGTTATCCTGTTCATAGTTAATTACTTTAAGTCTTTCTTTCTCACGTTTTTAAAACCATATTAGTTTTGTTGCAAAGTACGAGTCAGTGGTCAAGTATTGTAACAGTAAACACTGTAGAGGGAAACCCTGCCTTTGTTCTTTTACAAAGATTACTGCCATTCAGTGTTGCTTCCTGCACTGCTATCCCAAGAAATTGATCAGATCCAGGTGTAACATTCCCTGCAATCAGGGGTGGGGTGGGATGGGGTGGGGAGCATCTTTACAGAGGGAGGAGAATTTCAAGTGGACGAGCCATCATCACTGACATGCTAGTTAGCATTAAAGTGATGATGTCTACATTAAAATGGAAACCTTTAACCGGTTAACTCTAATCACGTCCTAAGTCCACACTGCTGCGTATGACAGATATATACAGTATCTCTTGTAATGTATGTATATACTGAACTATACATCACATCATGCCCAGTCAATCAACAATACAACCTCAAGTGATTTAGAACAACCCTTCAACAAACAGGCAGTTGTTTATGTTTGCTTTAAAAAAAAAAAGAAAACAAANNGGTTACATTTTTGTGGTAATATTTTAAGTGTACTACTTTCAAGAGTAATTTTGAAATTTGGGGAAAAAAGACATTTGTACAAAAACTAATACTGCAATGGGAACAAAATTACAATTAAACATATTTTCTGACAATGCAAAAAATATTTTGCAGATAACTGCTGAATATTCATTTCAATTCTCCTATGATACAGGCAGGATGTCTATGATGGTGTTCTGAGTTTTATTTAAACCATTTCTGTCTTTGGATACCACTTATCAACCATAACCGATGCTGTTTCACTTTTGCAGTACCTCCTTGAAAATTATGCAAGGGGGATGCCGAGTCAAAGCTCCCTGAGTCATCTCCCGATCTGGAGATTGGCAGGAGTGAATCATATCTCAACCACTTAATCTGATCCAGGTCTGATCCAGGTCTGGTAAGCCACTCTAATCAACTTGTTTAGATAGCTCCCTGGGATCATCATCAGACCCTGGGAAGTAGACTATCATATGTGCTTTTTTTTTTAAATTACCATTTATGACATCATCTGTGATGATTTGATGTTTTGATCAAAGTGTTGTACACTAATCTTTTTCATTGGTTAAACTACATGCACCTCAAGAAGATTCTTGAACAAGTCCACCATTTGACTGAGGTTCTTGCAAGTAAAGTCTGTCAGGTTGGAATTACATTTAGATTAGATTTGGTGAGGAACTTTCCGGCTTAAATTTTTGTGTACTCAGGATCAAATCCAGGAATGGTGACCACCCTTCCATGAATCCTATAGTATGAAGGAAAAAACACCTTATGTGGATCTCCTATTTACATGCCATCATTATAGTCTGTAACGGTGCAATGCGTCACAGGAAATTTCATAATGCCAGAAATAGGTGCAGGCCTGTGGCTACGATGACAGGCACAGGTGTATGAACTACTTAGACGGCGATGATGGCGGACAAAACCGAAATTCCTGAATTTCCAAAATTTCCCACGCATGTGTCATGGAACGATGAAGTGGAAGTGGGTGGTTTATGCTATACAGTACACTATGCAATACAGTAGTGAGGTACCGAGCTAGAAGTCTTTTATAGTAAAGTGCAAGAAACTTGTGAGACAATCAAACATTTCAAAGATAGAAGTAATAAGTCTTTTATAGTAAAGTGCAAGAAACTTGTGAGACAATCAAACATTTCAAAGATAGAGGTAATGCTAGAGTGAGTTCACGAACTGAATAGGGTCAGTGGTTTAATACTGAAATGCAGATGTATAGAATGTACGTCTAATATCTGGGAGCTATGAAACACCAAAATGACAGAATGCACATGGCAGGTGTACATGTAAATCCCAAACTCACCTGGTTTGGGTATTTATGGGAAAGAACTTACCTGTCTATGCAGAACTAATGCACAACCCTCTACCACTCTAGCAACTCCTGGTAACATTTAAACCCACCTCTAAATTTGCCGTAACCAGAAAGGAGACTTGTGCCTCCTTCCCAAACTACCATCCCAAATGTGCTAGTTATACAGAGACAGGTAAGTTCCAAATGAGGCAAACTTGGAGTTTCCAAAACTTTCAAAAATTTTCATAAAGAGACTACGAGACATGTCGGTCTTGAACATTCCAGAGACAGTCTAAAATAATAAATGTGCTGTAAAGTAGAAACACCTGTCACCAGGTAAACAAATGACAATTCATTGTTAATGTATCTTATAAACATAAAAAGCATCTGCAGGTGCAGGTTTATATTTTTTGATGGATTGGTCACAAAATGATCACAAAAGGGTCCTACTTTCAAAGGGGGATGCGAGATTGAAATGAATGGCAACTTACAAAATCACTTGAATTTTAACTTGCTACATACATGCTATGTACTGTAGTTGGTGCTTGCTACCCCTGGTCTGTGTGCATTCAAGTCTTTCTTCCAAATAAATTTCATTGCATAATTCATTATCAACTTACAGCAGTACATTGAAATGGTATCCATAAACCCTGCATGAATTTTGAAGGTTACGGCCACGCAACAACTGCTTGAACAATTTCCCTTTAGTTGTTCATTCTCAGAGTGACTTGACATTTTTATGTATGAAAAAGATTGAGAATGCATCTTGTGCATGCTGCATCTTAAGTCTAATATTTTGTTGAAGATGTTCCTTATTTCCTTCTTTTGCTTTCTCTACTCTTCTTGTTTTGCAAAGCGTCACGAGCACTTTGGTGCATTTAATTATCATTATCGTGATAAGTATAATTATTAAAGTCTTACATTCAATTGGTATGAAAACTCTCAACACGTTTTCATCTTTTTTTACATTGTTCTGGCTGTGTATGCATAAGAAATAATGT
Organism: Stichopus horrens; assembly: GCA_009801055.1. Taxonomy (NCBI): domain Eukaryota; kingdom Metazoa; phylum Echinodermata; class Holothuroidea; order Aspidochirotida; family Stichopodidae; genus Stichopus; species Stichopus horrens. The sequence continues at coordinate 10,434 of VJOZ01033905.1, forward strand.
GAAAAAGTGTCTTGTCACAAATTCCCCCCCTCCCCCCAAAAAATTGAATCATTAATTGTTCACTCATTAATGTTGATTTGTATGTGACACATGAGGATCCTCTTAGTTTGACCATTTGTGATTAGTATATGAAGGAAATTGATACGTTTGGGAAAATTTAGTGAACTTCAAAAAAGAACTGACGGCACCCCTTTAAAAACATTTTCGGAAAGGATCTGTTCTACTGAAGAGTTTTACAGCTAATTGAATCAATTTCAGAATGCATCAACTTTATTTTTGGCAGATGGGGTACATATCGTAATCTAAGCTATCTCAAACGATAATGGACCAGCAGCGTAATTCAAGGATAAACGTTCTTCACTATATCAAGTATCACGCTTCAATAGAACTTAAATTCAACAAACTGGAAGGATCATGAATTCCAGTAGACAAAGAGGAAAACAAAATCATGACTTCATATGATTTTCCGCCTGAATTCCTGTAATGAATTAACATTTTTGGAATGTTAACAGGGCACACAGCCTTTCATTTTGACAAATATGTGACCTGTTTACTTTATGAGGGGGCTCATTAAAATGTTCTTTATGGCACAAGCCAACATGTGATTAAAAGTAAGTGTAAGCAATTTTGCTGAACTGTTACTGTACTTCAAAGTTCAAATATTAACATATCCAGAACTAAATTTCAAAAAAGCACCTACATTAACGTATAAGCCACAGTGTCATGGTATAATGTGGAGGGTCAGTCATACATGCACTAGCCTGTCAGTAAGGTGGGTCGGTATTCCGAAATAAAAATATCGATATACCGACTTAAAAATACCGATAATATCGGTAATATCGATA
>VJOZ01033906.1:0-12554 GCA_009801055.1 Stichopus horrens
ACTATGACATTTGTCGTTTACAGAGTTCCTTGTAACTGATGACGTCAGTTCTTCTACCTTTCAGGCTCCACAGCGCGAAGTACTTTAGTAATTAATAGAAATTCTGTGATTGAAATTATTCGATTGAAATTTATTCTTGGGCCTCGCGCCCGAAAGTGAGCGGTGTTATACTTAGAGAACGTTCTCTCATAAGCGGTATACTCTCTCTCCCACTTGAATATGGGCTAGTGCTCCTATTTTATGTGGACATGTATTATAACATGCCGTGCAGAGATATACTTTTGCCCTCAAAGAAGTGGCTTGCCAGACAGCAGATCGTCATAAAAATTGAAGCGAATACGGCCCTCATTTTTCGAGCGCGTGACCCTTTAAGCAACGAATAACTGAACGTGTATCTGGGAGAAATTAATTTCTTGAAAAGCAAGTTATCATATATCATTCTGTGTCTGTAAATATTGGTTTTAAAAATACGATATTTTTGATATCTAAGAAACTGCCCAAAAGAAACAACTTATGATAAGAAAATGATACACTGAATCTTCAAGTACAGATTTTCCAGTCGACAAAAGCTGGCAGAGGTTTTTTTGTCTCTAATTTCAACTTAATTTTTTCATGAATAGTATTTATTTCATTATTTCTTACCTTCAACTCGAATTGCTTATAACATCATAACAACCATCTTAGCACCTCATATCGAAATGTTGCGAAAATAAACCTCACAAATGCCTTTTAGTGTGTGGGCGCATGCATGGCGCATTTTAAGGGTTTTTGTTTAAGGTATAGTTCAGGGTTTTGTTTTCGTCTGGCGAAGCCTTGCCTGGATTTGTGATGATCATACTTTTACACAACCATGGGAATACTTGTTTGATAGGATNNAAGTGTTTTTCATCCCAACTTTATTTAAATTACAGGATTAGTACTGGTAGTCACAGAAATAGGCCCATTTACAACGCTAAACGCGTTCCTTGGAGCTGCATGCCATAGGTATAGCAGATGGAGAAGAACTGGTTTTATGAGGATCGATAGCTTTGTCGTGGACCGCATGATTTTGGGCATGACGTGACCCAATTTGTTTTTGGAAATTCCAAAATTATGAGGTCACAAAATTGTGAAAAGTTCAAAAGTCATGTATTTCCGAAGTATCGGCAGTTCATGGGTTGTTTTCACCTAGATAGATCAGTCCAAAGCAAAACTGATTGCACCTACCTTACTGGGAACAATTTAGAAATTTGGGTGTAAAATGAGCATATGATCGCTTTGTGTACAGAACTTTTTGATATGATAATCAATACACAACTAAGAATTTACCGAAAAGGATCTAGTTGCCTTACCTATTTAGACTGCAGTGTTTATCGACTCATAGAGTCTCCTGCTCACATTACAAACCTAATCTATTGTCTTAACTTTATAAATCTGGTTTTACAATTTACCTTGGACTGCTTTCTTTTCACGCGAACATTTTTTTTTATGTAAACACCGTGATCCTGGAAAACACTACGTTCTTGAGTAAAGATTAGAACAGGTGCCTTGTAAAGTGGTTGTTGTTTATCCCACTGGCAGAGAAAACGATAACTTTTCTGTGAAAAACGAAGAATTTTCAACGAAGAACCTTTCCCAAAACGTGCTTTGGTTGATATGATACCGTTACCGATAACTAGTCAGTTGAATGGATCAATAAAGTACTAAAAAGCCACCTTATTATCAAATCATTAGGTTCCATCTTCACCATTGTCCCTGAAAATACTTGTCATTCACTGTCAATGACTTTCGAATTGGTCCAGTGCAAAAGGACTTCCCTCCCTCCATCGACCAGAACATTGATTTCACATATTCATGACAATCCTCCTCTACTTTTTGATATCATAATCCCCTAGTTGTTCAGGAAACAAAAGGGAGTGGAAAAAGAGCTATTCTGTCGAATTACTGCTCGAACTATTCCACCACGTGTTCTCCTAAAGTAATAAACCGTGGTAAAATACATACACCAAATCGTTCCTCCCAACCTTCAAATATGATCAACTAGTTTTCTGACTTTTTGAACTCTTGCTTGGAATAACACACATGCGTGCTCAGGACGTCACACAGTTGGTCTCCCACGTACATCTCAGTATAGTGCACAGTTGTTTACAATGCATGTTGGCAGAAACTGAGATTATAGAGTGATAAGATTTCCAGACGAACTTAGCAATACCATGTGTGAGAGAGAGAGTGCACGGTTGTTGTAAGTCTCACTCTTTCGAGATACACAACGTTGCTAATACTATTTTACAACAGTAGGCTTGGCGGTATTTGCCTTCTGTGCGGAGGATTTGTAAATAACAATTTCTGTGGTAAGTGATAAATGCTATCTTTCATTTCTTCGTAATTTGCTGGATATTTGATACCTGTTGGTCGTTGGTTGAATTTATACCAAGGATCCAATAATGGAGGTTCTACATTACTGGTTGGTGGTGATAAGTGATGCAGGGTATGCAGCGGTGTTATCAATGTTAATCCTGTGTACACAGTTTTAGTTACCCTTTACACTGAGTAGGTAGCACTAACAGTGTTAGCAATAGCTAACTGTTGTCAGCTTGTTTAGCGGGATAAACTTAGGACGTGTAGTCTGCTCCTGTCATGTTGAGCACAAACTTTAAGCTTAACTTTGCATTGGCCTTAGCTGCTGTATTGTAACATCACAGTTACTTCAAGGGGCGTACGTTGCAGTTAAATTGAGCGCGGCATTAAATAAACAGCTGGTTGATAACACAGGATAAGAGTTGTGCTGTATATAACAGTTATAATTTTAGTTCAGGTGTCAAGGGAGGGTAACAAACAATTACTTTACAGAGGGCTAATTGTGGTTGTTCTGCCAAACATGTTTTCGCAGTACACAGTGACTTTGTGGCTTGTTATGAGTGGCAGCACCCTGTTTGGTTTATCTCATCCTTACAATTAATCCATCAGACAGTGCATTGGGTATAGCTGGTCCTCTTGTTGTGGCATTCAACTGAAACTTGCAGGGGTCAAGTGGGCTGTATATCAGGTATTCCACATGAGTCATACGGTTCACAAATAACATTGGTTGGGATTAGCCAGGGCTACCAACTGGGGTAAAGGGTGTGAACATGGGCAGGTTAATGTCGGAAGCATTGCATGGGTTACCAACTGTCCCAATTGTAACAGCTAGGATATATGTTCTGTTTTTTTAAAGGTTTATAAATTGAATATTTATCCGACCAGTGAGATAAATCGCCTAGATTTTCTTGTAAACGAATAATCTGTATCATAGTTTTTGCCATTTCTAGTAAAAATTTTAAGACATTTCTCTGGAGTGTTTGCAACTGGTATCCATGCAACCAATGCAGCCAGTCTGCATTTTGTGCACTCAGAACTGAAGATCTTCGGCGTGGAGCTGGCATTTTCCTTTTGTTTTCTATTAATTGTTTTTTTTTGGAAAAAACTTTGGTGTGAGTGGACATGGAATGCACTTTGGAGTGTCAGCATGCACATCACCCCAGACCTTTCTGAAATTAGTACCCAGATTCAGATTTTACTTGATTTAGAATTTGCAAGTGTGATGAAAAAACTGAATGTTCCTCCCCTCCATAGGAACACTCCATGCCCATATTAGTTGTAACATGCAGAACAGAGCAAAAGGTGGTATGATGACTTCACAATGAAGTTTTCGCCTAGTCAAAGTTATATATTCTTAACTGGTATCTGCAAAACTGACCATTTGGATGTGGATATACCCACGACTCTGAATTTTGGTCCTGGTGCATGCATACATACACTGTGGGAGCCAGACAAGTGATTATTAATCTCTTTGAATTGCATATACTGAGTTGTGTGGTACGTATCCCGCAAACTTGTCCATTTTAGCATTCATTCATAGGGGAGATTGTAGCTCGTCCACATATTGTCTTTGAATGCATCGAGTTGCAGACACACACTGTGAGATCATTCAGCATCAGTGGCCCACAGACTATAACTCGATCTGGAATAAAATAATATATAACAAAGCGAGCAGCTGCACGTACGGTGTCAAATTGTTGTTGTCAGATCTGAACTAACAAACGTCTCACATTTCATTATAAATCTTGAATGTTTTAAGCATTAAAAATTGATAATTGTAACAAGCAAACACACTTGTTTGGTTGAGCATTTTAATTGCCATTTTGGCATATATCTGCCAAGTGATCCTATGGCAACTTTTGTTGTAAAAAAAGGCAGAAGTTGACTGACAGCTGTGATGGAGGCAAGCGGAGAGAACGTTCCAGGTGCACCTTCCTTGTAAGAAATACCGTATCACCAGTGTTTGTGGTACCACTGTTACAGTAACAAAAAGAAAATACTTGATTACCGTATATTCCAGCTAATAATTAAATGACTTTTCTTACAAGCTTGTCACGGAATAAGCCACAGTATGAACATTACCATGTAGGAATAGCTAACTTGTTGTACTGTGGTACGTGTGAAACATCATCATTTTTGATCCACTTTTAGTCCAAAATTTTTGAAAGCTTTTAAGTGCCTTAAATTGACTCTTTAAATTGTTAGATCTAAATTTTTTTGCCATGGATGTGTATGTTCACCTGTTGTGGATGTGTGCAGCTATATCCTCGTGTTTGGAATCTGAAGGACCAAGTGTTTGTGCTCATGGTGGATCAAGCTACGTACGTACTATCAATGCTGATTCATTGCACATTATTATGTACAGGGTTGTAGGTATTATGTAGAGTTTGAACACAAGTTAATTGGAATCTCTTACACTATAGTCTTACAATATAGTCGCATCATATTCATTTTGCTTCTGCTCTTCCCGCTGTTTAGTTACCTACCATCATTATTTGTGTGAATGCATGAAAGCGACACTTCACCCATACTCAAAAACACAGCTCTGTAATATGAACTATTATGGGGGTCAACAATGCAAAATCCAGTGTTTTAAATTTCCACTCATAATCATTTCAGAATGTTGGCAGTGTGACCAAATTGCACTTTTTTTCACCTGGCTTACCTGTCTTCCAAAACTCATGCACAGCTCCCACTTATATACATGTCCCAAACATAGCATTCACTTGAAACAATGCACTTTTTGTTGACCTAGATTGTCCTCTGCATTTGAAATTAATGTAGACAAGGAACTGATCTCAGGAAGTGGTGTAAGTTTCATTGGTTTCAAGAAAACCATCTTCCCTTTGCAAGTTCTATTGTAGTTGGCACTGTAATTTTAGTATTTTTACCATCAGATTTTTGGTGGTGGAAATTTTTTTTCAGAAATACCATATATTCCCTAATAAACACCCCTGGGGGCATTACATTTTTGAAAAGGGGGGCATTTGTTTGAGGGTATATTTTAATAAAAAATTAGCTTACCGCTAGAGCCTACACTAGTGTCTTCAAACGATCTATGAGTTTCCTAGATGTAGAGGTGAAAGTTAAAGTGCAGGGTACCTTTAATCGTGGATCTACGTGTGAAAAAGTAAAGGTTTTTGACATTGTTCAGAAGGCTGCATACTGGTATAACATTAACGTTAGGCTTAATCAGTGGTTTAGGCCTGTAGCGCAAGGAGTCCTCGGCCTACGTAGTTGCTAAAAAGTTTGAGGAGGGGCATTTATTAGAGGGCAGCATTTATTAGGGAATGTACGGTATGTATTGATGGAAAATTTGGTGAAAGGTATACCGACATATAGCACCCAGTAAGTAGGCTACAGCTAGCTCAGTGTTCTCTGACTCCTGAGAAGAACAACAACATTTTGAGATGAAACCGTGCAGCAAAAATGAAAATCACTTGTTTACATGTCAGATGTGACTGCAGCTATGTAGTGCTTCATTTCACCAAATTTTACAATTCCTGTACTGCATCAAGGAGCAATGACTTGAGTAGTGGATTTGGATACCCCAGGGAGACCTGTACTGTTGCATATTCAGCACTGTATGTTGATCTCTGTCTGCTACAGTTAACTTTCAAAGATGATTTCTGTTTTTTACTGTTTGTACATGCATGCTGATTCGGTTGCTTTTCGAAGTAGCTATGTGTATGCTGTCAGTTTCTTGCATTGAATGACTTACTGTACTCTATTCTAACATCCTTGCATTTATATTTAAAGGGAAATTAGGCGTTTGTTTGACAGGAAACATCCATACTTTTAAAAATCAATGTTTATATGGACACAGACTGAAAGACTATTCAAAATAAGGAAGGACTGTGGCCTTCTTTCCAAGTTTCTCACCAATAGAAACTTAGTTATTTGTTGCTCAAGATCAACGCTAATTTGTTGACTCAAACTTTTCCAAAATTCGAATGATGCATCTTCCATTACTCATCACATGCATGATGTTTTGAAGAGATGAAGCTTTGGCAGATGTTTATTGATGAGACTGACTGGTTTAATAATGACTAATGCTATTTCTTTTGTAGATCATGTTGTTGTATTCTGAACGCCCTATTTCCCTTTAAGAAAGAAAAACTCAGTAGGCCAAACATGTAATCTTGTCCTTGTGGTTTTTCTGTACACATGCAACCACTTTAATTGTGCTCTGTGCATTCAGTTGCATTGCTTACAAAGGTTCCAGGCTCACACAGGAAAAAATGTTTTGATAATTGCAAAAGTCTTCTCTCATTTTAAATTTCCTCATCACAGGTCTATGGGCTCACTGTGTATATTGATTAATAATAAACACAGTAAAGATGCATGTCTTTTTTGAAAACTGCATGATTTCTTTTTGACCTGCTCATACTTCTACAGGAAGAAAATATTTACATGATAAAGGTAGAAACATTAACTGTGGGGCAGGTTTAACGCTGTCCGCCGTCTCAGTCTTGATGGTGGATTTTTGTCTGTCTTCTCATTCAGATTGTTCTCTGTGCATGCAGCTTAAACCTTTTCTTTGCTTTTTTCATCAATGCTACAGTAGTTCCATTATCAGATACCTCCAATTTTCTTATATTTTCTTATAATTTTGTATGCTTTATACATACTGTAGCCTTTTTTTTTTCATCCCTGTCTATAGAATCAAAGAGGCAAAGGGCATGGGCAGAAAGAGTTTCTTTTACTTTCTCACATGTTACCTGACTTACATACACATGCAGTATATATGCATCTGCTTTCTTGGAGGCAATTATCGTGTTGTAGGTCTGCACTTACAAGTACAGTTAGATCTGCATCAACTTCTCTTTGCAATGAACATGCGGCGTGTGGCAGTTATTGACCGTTTCAAAATTCAGAGCAGATCACCGTATGACATCCAGGGATCTACATACCTATAATAACAACTCATTTCCAGTTCCACTGGTTAATCAGTAAGTACTGTCACATCAATCATGAGCTGATTACCACCAGTCAACAAACTCTTGCCCTCTCTCTTCCTTAAAAGTACGTGCATGTCTCATTACCACTCACCTTTCACGAATGACTACAATTTATGGCTATTTCAAATTACTGAAAAGAATTTTCAATAAATGTACAGTACCACTTCTGGCAAAGTATTTTGTGTGATCCAACTGAATGCTTTACCTCTGGTTTGTGTGGGCTACAGTACTTTTTAGTTTTATAGTATATACCCGCACAGTACGTATGCAGGTGCCTATTGGCTCTGTCAACACTGTTATACATACAGGATTATCAGTTGGGCAATAATTGCTTCCACTTTCTTTTACAATGGCTGCATGCATACAGAATGCAAAAGTGAAGAATTATTATTTTTACAGAAGTTTTACATGGGTGGAAAAAGTTGGGAAGCTGCAGGGAAGCTCCTTCCAGGGAAATTTTTGTGTTTGCTGGGTATTTGACACTTGTGGAAAGTTAAAACTTTTTAAAATTTGTACAGCCTGTTTTAGAAAAAATGGGAACAATTTAGACACCCTTCGTAGGAAATGAACAGGTTTCCCAGTACTGAGTTCTTATTCACATTTCTTCGTACCGTTCACTCTTACATATATAGTAAATCATATAGTAACTCAAAATGAAACAGAAAGTTACAGTATCTGACATATGGCTTGTGTAAAATGCAGGCTGCAGCATCAGAAAAATGATAATATCATGGAAAAAAAGTGTAAGTGTATGTAATCATAAATTTGTTGTAGTTGTTATTGCAAGCTGATTTCTGTGGCCCTGGCATATACTGTAGTACAGTTATTGCTTCAGTTTTACAGTAGACCTGTCCAAATTTTCATTTGTGCATGCTAAAAATGTAACCTTGGAGCAAAAAACCGAACACAAAAGCTTTGGACTGATTGGAAAATTGGTAACTTGGTGATTGGTGTCAATTAAGATCTTTAGGCTTACACAACCACAGTTTGCAGTTTGGGTAATGAACTGATCTTCATGCAAAGCATAACATTTGGTAGTATATGAGTCACATCTGTGGTGACTCTTATCAACCATGTAATATTCTGTAGCACTTTTGTTATGAAATAAGTTTGCTGGGTAAAGCTATTGATGATGTGCCTATACCCTACTGATACTGCTCTTTCCAGTTCATATTTCTGCGAAAATTGTAAATAACAGATATTACACTTGACCATGAAGCTGATCTAGTGCGTTGCATTTAATATAATGCTAGACTGCTTCTGGTGCAGTACATCAAGTCCGAAAATGTTTGCTGGTTACAGTATGCTGAACTATGTTCAAAATGTGATCACATTCTTAATTTGCAGATAGTCAATCACCTTGGTAAAGTACCCTGGAAAGTTCCTGTGAATCACATTCACATTTCTGCCTTTTTAATGGTGATCACATTAGGTTGTTGTCAAGCTGTACACTCTCTGGCTTTTGTTTGAATTGAATTGAAAATTGAGGAACGTCAGAACTTCTGAAGTACTGTAGGTCCATAGCCAGACTCATTGCTTGTGCGCCAATTTAAATTGATTGCCATCTTGGTGGAGGAGTTTAATGGAGAGGGGTGTCCCTGAGCCCCTGTTGAAAGATCTCACTCCCCTTTTCAAAATGGTTTGTGCAAAGAGGCTCTGATGCAAAATGGCCCTGTCCTTACGATATTTTTGATTCCTTGCAGTGGCAAAGGAACCTATGCAGTCACTGTGACATATGTATGTGTGTGTGTGTGTGTGTGTGGAACTGATGGATAGAATACGAGGTATGTTACACTCAATATCTGAGTGGTGAATGTTTTTCAAAGTTGGTGTGTATGTGTATGATATTGAGTACAGTAGATGTGCCCTTGTTATATTGAGTGGAGGTCAAAGGTCGACATTTGGAGTCACCAGATCCAAAAAAGGGAATTTCCTCGAGTACCTGAAAACTTACTGTCCATTGTACAAATGGTGACATAATTTTAGGGTAAGGTAGATTGGTACTGTAGGAGAAAATGAAGTAACATTAGTCTCATTAATGGAAAGCCCTGTCAAAGGGACGGAAAGTGATGTTTTATTGATATCACTCCAACAAAACGTATGTTAATGGGATGGTGTGATTGAAAAATAACTATTGGATGTGAAACTTGACATACTATGCTAATTATAACTATTGCCATGAGTTTGTATAGCCTTCAAAATCCTCAAGAAGGTATCAGTATCAACTCAGTGAGCCCCTTTAAGTTTTCTGTGGGACAATTTTAGTAGTAATGCTGTCCCACAGCACACTTTGGTGGTCCTTCAGAAACCTACAGATCAGTGAAACCATGGATGCCACACAAGACTTCACTGAGCTGGTATGTAATGTGTGAACCAATTGAACCTGTAAGACAGAAACACCACCTGTAATCTCTGTTGCTGTATACAGACAACAAAGTGAAGCATGTAGCATTCCCAATATGGCTGTTTATCAAGGTCAACACTGTTAATTAGCTTGAAGTACAACACAGTACCATGGTAGTCTACCTACAAGCATGTGTTTTTCATAGTCTTAATCTGCATACAATATGTAGTGTTTGATGAATTGTGCATTGGCCAAAATATCTGAGGATAATTTTGTAAGTATAGTACATGCAGCTCACACATTTGGTCATTTTATTGAACATCGGTGCACGTGAAAGGAGACTATACCTGTCAGCATTTACATATTGTTGATGTGGTGGCATGAACTAAGTATAAAATACATCAATCAATGTTCATATTGTTAGTAGTAGATTGCTCTTCTTTTGGTGAGAGGAATGAACACTTTGTGTTGCTAGGATGAAAAATGTGTGCTTGTATCAAATTGAGTTTGACTTTTATGAAAGCTTTGTACCGTACACAATTGTGATGATGTTTGAAACTCTGTGGTGTCAGGAAAGAGTTACAGAAGTGCTTTGTCAACTGTGCAGAACTGTAATACTTTGTTCAAAAGATGGTATGTAACATGTTCTCCAAAGGGCATCTTCATATTATTTCATTGATTGGTAGAATAATTAGGATTCTGTATGTTTTATCATTCAAGGTAGTTAGTGACGTTGTTCTGTGAATTGTACACATGCCAGAAGAAACATGCACGTAGAAATTTGTAGGTTCACAGTAAATGTCTGGAATTGGTGAATTCACACTGCAAACATACATGCTTACCATTTACCCTGCACTGTCGAAATAAGTGCTATGCACTTCCAAATGATGTTGTAGCATCGTGCCCTCTAAAACTCTTGGTCAGCCTCTGTAGGTTTAAATGTCAGGAAGTAAAGATTTGTTTGGATCTGTTGTTGAATGTAACTTAGAGATGGACTCCTATGATATGTCTTTTGTTAATCCTTTGTTTATGTAACCTTTATTTAAAGGACATTTGAGAATTTTACATGCCTGAAGGGTCTTATTGTAGAAGCATGTATTTTCTTTTTCAAAAATGTTGATATCACATACCAATGTGAAACTCAGTAATTAAGGTAAATTAAGAGGCAAAATATATATAGGCTTAACCAAAGAAACACTGACACTTTGCAACATTCCAGATCATCTCTTTTGCGTTTGGCTCAAAATTTGAAAATTCATGTCTCAAAAGTGTTGAAAGATGTAAACAAAATCCAAATGGAATTCCACTCAAGCTTTTACTTAGCAACTTCTAAATGAAGGGTGCTTCTCTTTTCTAGAAACTTGTACAGTACGTCACACAACCTTTAAGTTCCAAAGTCTGTTCAGATTGTGCATACCGAACAGTACATCAGTCTAGTGCACATGATATGTGGATCAATTAACATCATTAATACGACTGTAAACAATGGTAGATTACCTAAAAGGCTTGAACCTGGTGGAGCTATTAGCTTCAACCACATCAAGATGTTCACTCACAGTGACCTTGACATTTGATACTGTCATTCACATTACAAAGGAACTTCAGGTAGAGTACAGTAAGTACATATTACAACTCTTTTCAATTGTCAACTTGTAATATTTTCAGACACAGCTGGTCATCTTTTAATTGCACTTTAGCCAACAGGTGCTGATTAGTGAGTGTTGTTGAAAAGAAATGACTTGGGAGCCTGTAGATACTTTTGGAAGTGAGTGTACATAACAGAAAATTTGCGGGGCTCTCTTACTTCCCTTACTTGTCTCATCCCATTACTGCACACTCAAGACTGATTGTAGCTACAAGCAATGTCTACCTACTAACGCACCCACTTATTCTGTTGTACCATTTGCTGTAGAGGATGTTGGCCAGGCAAGGCTTGTTATTTTAAAGTAAATGTAAATTTATTTGATGAATATGGCTTCTCAATTAAAGGAAAATCTTTCATGGTGCAACTGAACAACAACCCCCGAACATTTCCCGCCTCAGACAGTTTTCCCCGCCGATAATTTCTCCAGACAATTTCCTCACCCCCAAAAATACCTTCCCTGACAATTCCCACGTGGACAATAACCAACCAGGAGACTTCCCCCTTAGGCAACTTTTGCCCTCCTGGCAATTCCTTGAGAAAAAGAGGTAAGGTTAATTAAGGAAAGTGTCAGTGTAACGTGTTGGGGAAGGGGGGGGGAGAATCATCAGGGAACCATGTGTCATAACTTTCGTTCAGAACAATAAAAAATAATTGCAATATTCAGTAGGTAGTCATCATTAATGCACAAGGCCTCGATTTTTCTGAGACAACCCCCCCTTCATACTCTTACATTGCTTTTCCTTCTCGGAACTGGCATCCCAACCAACCTCAGGTTTCAGGGCATCTTTGTCAGTTGGCAGGCTGCTAAAATCCTGAGCAGAGTCTGCTGTTGTTTTAAATTTAATCTTGGTGCAAAAAAGTGTGAGAAATGAGAAGATCTGAAGGTCGCAATGTGCAAGAGAATGTGAATTATAAATGCTCAATTTATGTGACCTTGAATCCTACTATGTTGGTGCCATTGTGTGAATTGTGAAAACTGTCTCGCAGACCCATCATGCAGTTTTGTATTGCAGGGGTATGCCCGTTTGATTCTGGGTGTCGGGTAATTTAAACGCGTCCACTTGGAGTGAGCCATCCTCAAATCAGGTTTCATTAAAAAGTCTCTCATTACTCTGTTGAAAAAGCTGTAAGGCAGTACTCTCACGATGAATGCTGTGTGAAATCTGCAAGTGCTCGGAATAAGGTGTGGCGGTATTTTGAAATAAAAATATTGATATACCGACTTTAAAATACCGATAATATCGGTAATATCGATATTTTCGTGGAA
>VJOZ01033911.1:6636-20798 GCA_009801055.1 Stichopus horrens
CTGTGCAGTACACTGCAGTGCCTTTAACAAACTGTACAGTAGAGTACACATTTATGTACATGCAGTACTTCAACTGTACAAGCGTACTGTATCTTTTATTGATGGGATAATTATTGTGAAGTGGTTTTGCAAAACTTTCCTGCTGTAACTCTTTATCACAAACATGGTTTAAATTAAGTGATGTGTTCTCTGTACATACCTTTAATAGTTTACATGTTGTGAAGATAGGACTGCATGGGAAATATCTGTATGGCAATACACTCACCAGTAGCATAGGCAAGGTGTTGCCTCTTCCTGGGTCTCAGCCAAAACAGCATGCATAACAGTAAATGATAAAACTACATAAAGGAAGCAATGTAGCAGCTCGCTGCCTTGCTTATCCTATATGTAGAGCATTTTGGCACTTGTTCTTATCACTCACTGAATGAAACCTGCCATCGCTTATAAGATCAAATGACAGTCTCATCCAAAGAAGCGTTAAACAGAAGAATGCATTTTGCATCTTAAGCTTACAGCATTAAGCACATGACACAAATGAGAAATGTTTTACTCTCCGAGATGGTTGTTAATATTCTGCTTACATACGGTATACTGTAGTATGTGTAGACTTTAATATCCCCAGGTCAGCATGCTTAGAGTGCTACATACTGTGTAGACAGTTTGTCAGTCTTGTGTTTAGGTCTTGTTGATTCCATATATCCAGCGCTTTGACAGAAATGCTAGAGTGGTGGTATTTTCTTAGTGGGAAATAGGGCATTTAGCATATACCAACATGGTGGAAAGCAGCTTTAATCATTGTTTAACTATTCAGTCTTACCAGTAAAAAATATCCAAATGCTTTTTCTCCTTAAATCATTATGTTTGTGATGAGTAACAGAAGATGCATCATTTGAATTTAGAAAAGTTTGGTTGAACAAATTATTTTTGAGCAACAAATAACTGAATTTCTTCTTTGTAAGAAACTTACTCCTTGAATAGAAGGCCACTTCCTTCCTTATTTTGAGTAATCTATCATTCTACGTTCACAAACATTGGTTTGAAAAAATATGGTTGTTTTCTGTAAAACAAATGCCATATTTTCCGTTAACCTAGGCCTGAGCTCATATGCAGTAATCACTGGATTTCAAACATTTCTTACTTAATGTTATTCTTTGCTGACAGGGATGCAGGTGAAAATGCTACCACAGTTGTCCTTTACCAAATAAACAAGACACTGCCGAGAATTTTCCGTACCTATCAGTTGATAGCTGATCATCATGACCGTTGAAACCAAGACTGGCCCAGTGAGCGGTGACACCACCCCCGACAAAAATACCGCACCTGCAGAACCAGCAGAAGAAGAGCTCGCCCATGAGGAGGTTAGGCCATAATCTTTTGCTTTTTTATTAGTATTATTTAAAGCGCAGTAGTTTTTCGTTTTTTTTATTAAGGTTCATCAGTGGTTGCAGTCAGTTTCATAAATTGAGTGGGAACACTATCTTGGAAAACCACAGAAAAAAATGAAAATGGAAGTGATTAAAAATTTTGTTTGGAGTTCTTAGAAACTCATTTCTGAGTTTAAAACCTAAGTAAAATTCCCACTAAGTATATTCTTTGGTGGACTTACTGATCAATAGTAAAGAAACAATAGAAACTTGACATAAAGCACATAGCACAAGCCAACCCATAGCAACGAACTGTTGTCAAAGCACCCATTAGTGGTGAAGATCTCCTTCATAGTCCACTGTAAGAAGCTTAGACGCCAGTCTGGAATTAATTTGACTCAGTCATCAAAATACAATGCTGCCAAAATTTCATGCAGATACAGTATCAAGATACAGTAGTTCTATTTTTAGAAAGTCACTGACATGCTGTTTAGTGCTTTATGTCTGTGAAATAAAGCTTGACTTCCAGTGGTTTTCCAATCTGCAAAAATAGTCATGTATCCCCAATGAAACTTTGATACTACTCTACTAGCCATAAAAGACAAAGAGTACAGTAGATGAAGTTACCTCTCTTATAGTTGGTTGTATCACAGCCTTCATTGGAGCCACTTTTTAACAATTCTCAGTCTTGCATCCACGGATGTGTCATTCATCCACTGACATTGATTTCAAACACTTAAATATTAATGTAATAAGAATGATAAATAGCTTGGAGCCTGCACTTTCTGATTAGTGCCTTCTTCATTTAAAAAGAAAGATCGATGCAACCTCTGTGGTGGTTAGGCTATTCACTACTGTAGTACTTGTCATGGTTCAGTAGATAATTATTTATACAATACTGTAATCAACAGGAGATTATTCAGGTAGATCTTAGCTTCTTTCTTGTTCTACAAGATACCTTTAGACTTTTAAGACTTGTTTTGACAAAAATTCAAGTATACTATACTGAAGTGCAGCAGTATTAAGGAATATATTCTGGTCAAGCTTCTGTGATTCTAAGGTGGTGTTCACAGCAGAAAACACTGCACTTTTATTTGAGTCAGACAAGTGATTTTATCAAATGCTTTAAGGAAAATGGAGGCTAATTACAGTGTAGTCAGATTTGCTGATAGACCTAACATGGTGCGGTACAGTAGGCATCATCCAATCGCGAAGTGATTGCTATGCCAGGGTAGGGTCAAGGGGTTTGCCTTAGGACCCCTTGTGGGTTCCAGGGGCAAAGCCCCCAGAAACTCTGCGATTTTAGCATTTTTGGACATGTCTGAACCATTTGAAATACAGTACGTGCTAAATTTCAACTCTCTAAATTGAAAAATGTTGTTATCAGGTGAAGCACAATGGTTCGATCAGAAGAAAAATCATTGATATTGCTTCAAGATCAGAACGTTCCATGAAATGTTTCACATGTCATGGTAGAGTAAACTGTATTACATACATTTTCGAAGTTGAAATGTCCCTAAAAGTCTAGTGACAAAATCTGATAAGATCATGTGCAGCCCTCCGAAAATTTTCAGTAATGTTATTCTAGATAGAGTAGTGGGTGTATATCCAGTGGCCTAACCACCTTGGCAATACATATTTCTATATTACAGAGCACAAACGACTTTTTGTTAGTTGTAGGCTTCAGAGTTTTTCAAGGAACATTTAAATTTTTTGTTTGCTTTGTTCACTTGATCCTAGTTCACTGGATCACTTGTTCACTTGATCCTAATCACTTTAAAATGTTCAGACTAAACACTTGAAGTAGGCACATCCTGCACATGTTAGCATTTTAGTAAAACGAAAAAAGTGGGCAACAACTGAAGATTAAAATTAAGTTACAATATTTGCAAGAAAAACAAAAACAAAGCGAGAGAATGAGAAACATTCCACACAGTTCTCTACCTATCTGGATAAACTGTTGCAAGGCAGTTGTGGCTAATGATACTGTATTTATACTTTCCCGGGCATAAGGTACAGTAAATCAGAACAATGGAAAGATGAGTGGATTACATGCCTTCTTTCCAAGGGAGCTTGTTCTTCATAGATACATTCCATTCTGTTGATCATGTCTAAGCTGACTGTATCGCATGTCACATCAGGAATGACAATGACAAAAATATGGTTTCTGCAACCTTTTGAAACATTTGAATATTTAATTTTTACATGACCTTACATACAGTGTGTTGTAGAAAGAAATGAGAAGGCACTCCCTTGAAAATTGACTGCTAATGTGATGATGAGGTTCCACAGGATAAAGACTGTTCAGTTTCTGTTTCCTATGTACAGTTTTGTGAATTAACCATTCACTAGGATTATATCATCATCTTGAAGTAAGTTGCATGCTTAGAATTGGAAATAATAAAGCTTGTGAAGTTGATTAGTTTTGTGGATATTAAAAAGAAAGCAATTGTGTCCAACAGTAAGACTATTTCATAGTGAGCTTTGTATTAGAATTGTCTTGCATTTTGCTTTACCAATGAGACATTTGAATGGAAGAACAGTAAAGGGCATACTGTAAGTCTACAGTACACACATGTATGCACACATCATGTATACACATGTCATGTATACACACATGATGCTGACCAAACCTGTCAGAGAGTTGGGTGGCTCGTCCCATACAGCACAGTCCTCTCAAAGTACATACAGTAACTAAAACTACTTTGGAATATTATCATTTTAAAGGTAGAAAAAGTCCATGGCTGTTACATATATTTGTGGGGGAGGGGAGACTAGGGAAGGGAAAGGAAGAATTGAAATGTGATCATTTAAAATTAAAGATGACAATGGTAAGAAACATTGGCAAGTACTGTATGTACATGTATATTTTATGAGTTTTGAACTTGTGGGTAAAACATTTCCTAATGTAGCCCCCTCCCAAACCCACTTCTTCCATCTACAGTACAGTACATTCCTTCTTCTACTGTAGAACCACACCCAGGATCTAAAATTTGGAATAAAATGTCATGTAGTCAATTATTTGTGGTTAAAGAGAAAAGCCTAATGTCGTCATATGGGCCTACTGTACTGTATGTAGAATAAACTTTTGGCTATGGTACAGTACAGGTATAATGTACACAGTGCTGCTACGTATTTTGGTGACACTGTACATGCAGTGCAGTAGAGCACTGTATGCGAGGAACCCTACTGTAGTTGACTTACCTTTGGTGTATTTTATGTGATCCGCTTGATGCCTGTATCATGGGCAAAACTAAGCCATTATTGTGATAAGTTGAGTACTCATTTTCTTTTAAGTGTGATACAAATCCTCTCAATTCAAATTAAACAAAGATCTTGGCTCTTTTTACCACATGTACAGTACCCTGTAAATGCCAACTTTGCAGAGAAAGAAACTGATCTTAGGGAAATCTGTCTGAAAGATATTTTTTGAAGTCGTTTCAGCAAACAGTACTTTAAGCCCTAAGGGAGCAAAGTCATCCGCAATAGTGAGCAATATTGCATGGGGCTTTGAATGGTAGGTTGTGCTATCAGATCAATAAATTTGCAATGCATGATGGGTAAAGGATGTTTTGCATTCCCTGCTTACAGTATTATTGGAATTCGATTACAGTTGCTTACACATTTCCGTGAGTGTGAGCTGGTGTGATATCTGTTTTTGTAGAACAACATAAATCTTCCCGTCTGTCTCGTCTATCTTTCTGTCAATCTGCTTGTTTCTTGTGTGAGCTTTACATACTATTCAGTACTTACTGTACAGTACCTGAGATCCCATTGTTTGCCATTCATCTTGCGGTCGCCTGCAGACCCGGACAAGTTACTGTGAGGGTGTATACATACTGTGTGATCTGGTGACTTTATTATCAGGTTTACCTTATTTTACAATCCTGAATATTACGTAGAGAAAAAATGCACAAGTTATCTACTGTACCACTACAAACTGTCATTTGATTTCTCACATAGTAAGTATTGTATTACAAGTTTAGTTTAGACTGATGAGTCTGGGATTTCATCTGATAACTCTCCAGGTCACTGTTCTCTGAATATTAGATTGGAAATCACAACTTACAATGCAGCTTTGCGTACTAAAAACATCGGGAAGCATTTGTGTGTTATCAGCAAGCCTTTGCATACTGTTTAATATTAGCAATATCTACAGTATACAGTACTGTACCTTTGTTTTCAGTTTTGATTCTTCTTTGAATTTAGATGTACTGTATGTTGGTCAAAAAAGAAAAAATAAATAGCTCTGTTTGTTGTGTGAACTTGATCCAATGGAAGTTGCTACAGTAGCCTCTTTTGGGCCTCCAAAAATATACAATGTGCTAAAATAATGTTTCTGAAAGAGACCTGAATTTCATGATAGAATATGACATTATTGCCTGTGTATACTGTACCATAATGGTTAGGGTACTGTAGGTACAGTACAGTACCTCTCGAGAAGGGATAAACATGTATGATATACTGTGAGGTAGAGCTTAAACAATAAATCGGATCGGACATCGGATCTGGCTGATTTTCGACTATATATATATGTTAAACTTGGATTGGTACTGTAAATTTTGCCCAAGTTCGCCTTTCAATGTTTGTCGATGCTAAACACCCAAAATTTGTGGGTAGTTACGTTGCACCACGGGAGGTATTATTCAGTGAACCCCAAACACAAACATACTAATAGGCTTACAGTAAATTTAGTCCTGGTAACTTATGCAAGCGTTGATCAGAAAGATTAGTAATTTTGAGATGGAAAAGTTATTAGTGAGTGTCATATTTTACTTTTTTCGATTACATTTCCCATTCAGTTTTGTCCCATGGTTGTTTGTAGAGAGTATTATAGATCTCTCAGTCTCAAAGGAGGAAAATATGTCCATATTCCAAACTGCATTTATAAATTTATTCCAAAAGTTGTTTCGTTGTTGAAAATTGTGCTTCGCCTTCTCCGTGTTGGAATGCTCCGTTATTGTTATGGGTAAGACAAAAGCAAAAAAGAAAACATTACATGTCTTTCTTTCTTCAACAGTTATTAAGGAAAAAATCTACACATTTCTTAGAGTAGTTATAAAATCATGTCAAGAGTTATGCCATTGTTATCAAGGACGTCTTTTTGCATGCTGGACTGATCCATTATTGTTTTGGGTAAAAAAAGTTGCTTGTTTTTCAGCCTTCATAAGTCATTTTTCTGGACTTTCTGACAACAGAAATAGCTTGAGAGGTGATAAATGCCCGATTGCACTGTGATACAGTGTAAAGTTACTTGAAAACGCGTTGATAGCGGAAACATCGAATCGGATGGAGGCCGATGTTGTTGGAAAAACATGGGACGTCGGATTGGCAGTGAAAAACCGCATCATTTAGGCCCTAATGTGAGGATTGGCTGTGGCTACTGTAATGTGGCCTTATCAGACTCAAAAATTTTCTTCATGACTAGTGAAGTGGAGACATAAGGTAGCCAGCCTATGGAAGTCTCAGTTCATTGATCACTGAATTCAATGTACAATGATATTAAAATCTTTACTGTAATGCTACACAGTGTGTTATTGTCATTACAAACTGTAATAACAAAAACTGAGTAACAAAATTTATATTTATGAACTGAATTTCTGATGACTTCATATAATTCCCTCTCTGTGATTGTTGAAGCTATCATGTACAGGATGTTAAACTCTGATTTAACATTCATCTTAGAGATTAACATTGAAGAAAAAAAATCATCTGATTCATCACTAGCCACAACCTTTAACACTGGATGCCTCCTTGTAGCTTGTGTCAATTTTTCCCAAAGTTTGTTTCTCTTAATTTTTAAGACAGTGGGTGTAACATAAACACTGCTGTTATGTGGGTCAACTCACATTTACAACTTAGGAGCACATCAACGTACAGCAATGTGGACAAAATCTCCCCAGGCAGGTACTGTATTCATGAGCATCTTGTCTGAAAACAGAAGCAACTTCGTAGTTTTGTGTGTCCAAAAAGACGCTCTAGAGCTCGGTAATGGTAGAGCACCACTATACTTAAAGAGGATGTAGACATATATATTGAACTTTGGTCCTAGAGTGTGTTTTAAATTTAAATACTCAAATTAAGTTGCAGCCAGACTCACTTTGCTGGTGACATTAGTACATGTACAGTACAGTACTGTATCACCCTTGTGGGATTGCTTGATGGTATATGTTTACTAATATTTGCTCTTTGATTCCTATCTTTCAGGGCATTCAAGATGGGGAACAAAGCCAGGAGAATGACAGCAATGATGTAGAGTTTCCTCTGGATGCACTGAGCCGCTTGGACACAATGATCAACAAGCCCAGATGGATCATTCCGGTTCTTCCCAAAGGAGAACTGGAAGTCCTTTTGGAGGCTTCCATAGAGCTATGCAAAAAAGGTAGCATTGTGAAAATTGTGCCCCCCCCAAAAAAAATCAGAATAAAAGCAGGTGGTAAATTATTTTGATGTTAAGGACATTGTTCTAATGCTCATCTGTAGATATTTGGTTTGTATTACACATGACTTGTTACAAAGTGTACGCAACCGGTGCACCTCTCCTTACGTTTATTTAGAGTTCTGTGACAAACTTCTTAGCCTGTCATTGCCTCGGATGAATGTGGATCCTTTTGAAATTTTGGTGACTTGGAAGCTCCTAATGTGATTGGTAGAATGAGAAATGATACTGTAGTGGGCCAGCCTAGAGGGTATCGCTGTGTACACTGTGGAGGGTGTTTGTATGAGGGTTGGTCAACGTCCTGCCCCCATTTTCACATGGCTAAAAGATTTCCATTTAAATGATATTGGTGCAGTTTTAAAGTCCTCGATATTTGACCTCTTTTTATTTGCAAAATGTTACATATATATGTGCTATTCTTGAAAATGCATGGAATAATTTAGGTAACTATTGTTCAATATTTGCATAGCAGCATTCAGGTATTTTGGGTATTTTTTTTTGTTGCAAATTTGGTGAAAGCTCAACGTTAAGTGCACAGTGCAAAAGCTGTGACACAATATTCCATTTGCGCAACAATCCATCGTATGCTTGGTTGATAAGGAGAATGCAATAAGAGACAGGTAAGCGTCTCCATTCTTGCAGATGCAAATCAGGGCATCTTATGGTTTTTTACTCCACCTGCTGGGAATTTTAGCTACAATTTTCCTCTCTCTGAGATGCTGGGAACCTTGGGACAAACCAAATCGGTTTTGGCTCTTAACCAAATGCAGAATTATTCATCAAGTCTGAAATGTAAAACTTTCATTGAATGAGCTGACCTTGTGCAAGAGTAAGAATGTCCGACTACGTGTAGGCACCTGAACAGATTTACTAATGTCTTGATTTTGAAAGGGTACCCTAATCTTTGCAGGGTGTCCTTGTTGTTTATATGGAATACAGTTACATTTTGCATGTTAAAAATGACTGGCTAAAATTGCCAAACACTTCCATTCACTGGTGTTGTTTTTTTATTTTCAAAGGTCTCGATATTCATTGTGAACCGTGCCAGAGATTTTTCCAAGATGGTCTCATGACGTCTTTCACCAAAATTCTCACAGATGAAGCTGTCAGCGGTTGGAAGTTTGAAATTCAGGTAAGTCGATGTGAATGTTGGAAGGCCAGCAAAGACTGTCTAGGCAGTATTACATTTTGTGCTGATGTAATAAAAATGTGTGTACAAAAGAAATACCGAAGAAAGCAGACAATTTTTTAAGATTATATTAAATGATACTGCATTCAGTATACTAGGCTGATATAGGCACCAATATACTTTTACTTTTAATTTGATAACATTGTTTTTCACCCAATTGTACAACCACTTGCATGTATTTAGGAGTCTACTAGTGGTACAATTTATCAGCAAAAAAAATCCATGTCACTGTCTGATGTGTGAATTTTTTTTGTCATAACAGAGATGCATCTTGAAAAATTCAGAGAAGTTGATTGAGCTAGCTGTCATCAAACTCTCTCAAGACTGGTTTCCTCTGTTGGACTTGCTAGCAATGGCTCTCAACCCTCACTGCAAGTAAGTCCTGTGCTGTTTGGCATTATGCTTTTCTTTACTCACCCTTAAATAATGTAAGAAGGAAAGTATTGGCCCATCACATCAAGCAGTTATGATCCAGGGCATTATGTCTTTTACAAAGTGATGAAAAATTTGCTATACTTCTTATTTTCAGTGTGGATATTGAATTGAGTCGTTTGATATAGCTTTCACCCAGTAAGTTACATTTATTGTGCACATGAAAGACGAGAAAGAGAGAGAGGGAGAGATAGATTGAGAGCCTCTTATTAATTGGCATTCCCTTTCTCTTTCAAGGTTTCATGTTTTCAATGCCACCAGACAATCAGAAACTACACCAGAGGTTTGTTATCATTTCATTTCTTCGCTCACAAATGTTTCGATAGAATATTACACCTCTCAACCACGTCAAGGTTACATGAAGTTAGAAAGACTCCTTTGGGTGTCTACAGTAAAGAAGTACATTCTGCCAACCTGTGTTGATATAATTTAGTTCCTTTTTTCTTTTTCAGCTGTCTCTGTTATTCAGTTACTTCTCAGAAATACTTGGTGGTTGTAAAAAGTGTAACAATTATAAAAAGCAAAAAAGGATGTAAGTTGGTGGAAATACGTATGTACCAATGAATTTGCATGGTGAATAAAGAGTTTCTCTCCCAGTTGGTACTATATTTTCTGTACTGAGCTTTCATGTCCTGCATCATAGTGCTTTTTGGTTCCCTGCATCAGCAAAGGAACCTATGCAGTCAGGTTGGCGTGTGTGTGAATGTGTGTGTTTGTGTGCATAGTTCTGTGACACTTGCTTAGGTAGGCTCTAACGCAAAAGGGGAAATTTTGGTTGAAAGTCAAACTTTGTATTATGTTTGCCATGGTGAGAAGGTGTGCCCTATTGTTTCTGGTGGAGGTCAAACGTCATCTGGGGACACTGGGGGCAAAACTCTGTTTTTGTGACATTTGCTTGGATATCCTCTGACTCACAATCATCACCGAAAACATAAATCATGTCAATAGTTACCTGTGTATCTTGTGTCCTCATGTTACAGCATATCCTCAAATGCCAGGAGAGAATATTGTATAATAATCTTGTTAGCAGTGATTTTGATCAACAGGTCATTGCCTCCTGATTGACATATTATCATCTTTTTGTTATCTTCGTCCAATTTTCCAGGAAATAGGAACAGACAGGTTTGCCAAACCACCGGATGCAAGGACTCCAAAGGTATGAAGATTGTGCCATAATAAGTCACGTCTGGTGTATTTTATAGAAATTTTTAATAGAGACATTCTTCCCAAGTTGTGTCTTCAGTGTGTACTAGAAACAGCAGAATGAACAGGTTGTTACGGAACACCAGAAGGGCAAGCATACGTTGTTGTTTAAACTTACATTGTTGCTTAAAACTTAGGTTGATTTAACTCTGTTGTTATTTCAACTTACCTTGCTGTTTAAAATTACTTTGATGTTTGATATTTAAACTTACATTGCTGCCTTAACTTACATTGTTGTCTAAAGTCACTTTGACTGTGTCACTGTTCAAGGAGTCAATCAGGTGTAATAAAGTTCACAACATTTTGGAAAGAAATGTGATGATGGATTTACGATCAAGAAGCTCCAATACATAGCACCACAACGGCACTGAGTGTTATACTGCACCGACCTACTATCACCTCTCCAGTCCCGTCTTGTTCATTATCAAGCCTTGGTCTACCAACTAACTATGCATTTCACTCGTCATTGCTTCACATTTGGTAAAGAAAAGGAAGACAGAACCAAATGATGGAGGAGAAAGAGATTGTATAGGCTAGAATATCAACAGGAAGTTCAACAACTCGCAAGAAGGGGACAGTTGCTTCGAAGTCATAATTACACCAACTGGCAGTCTTAACTGTAGGGTATAGTTCAACATGTAGGCCTTTAGCATGATCATCATAATTGATATATTACAGAGCTTTTAATTTTCAAGGGACAGCTGTCATAGAGTGTGAGAAATAGCCAAAAAAGTTTAAGAAAGTAATTCTCTTCGTTTATCAAATGCCAGCCAAATAGCAGTTCAAAGAGAGGGAATTGATGTGTTTCACGTACTACGACACTAGCTGTTACGTACAGCTAATATGTAATAATGTGGCCACATCAAAGACTAGTAAAATACAGTGAACAACCAGAGGGCCCTTTTCATTTGTTGAAAGTTTGGACTATTTTGATATCTATAGTCACTTATGAATTATTACTAAACTTTGTCAGCAGTTGGGTGCTTAAACCGCACACAACTGATTGATACCCACTGATTATGTAATTGATAAAATCGTGTAACATTCCATAGCACGCTTTAGCTGTGGTAACTGCCTATATTTAAAACCTAAAATTGTTGGAAAGTCTCTTTTCTCTGCCTGCAAAAGACAAAGGTCAGGGTGTCAAGTACCCAGTGACCTGGACTTAAATGTACTCACTGTAAAAAACAGTCCAAACATTCAATTTACCTCATTGGACTAGTGTCTGAACCAGTGGGCTTCATATCATTGCACTGTCAAAACAAGAAAACCCTTTCCAGAAGATTGCATTCCTGTTTTTAGAAGAAATGCATAAAAAATATCACTTTGCATACAATTTCACATTTGCTTACTTCGAAAGAAATATGTTACTATCAGGTCAAGACTGTTAACAGCTGTACTGCCTCCGCTAAACATGTTCTTTTCCATAGTTGTGTGATTTGGTGAATATTTAACAAATAATTCTGATTTCAAATTTATGTACTTGGTTAAGTAAATTTTACATAATGTCCATTGCACCCTCAATCTATTGAGTTATTATGCTACTGAGTCAACCTTGGATAACTTGAGGAACTTGACGCTGTTTAAGATTTATTCAGTTTGAAACAAACATAGTGTAATTTTGCAAGTAAATAATTACCAAACAAAAATAATAAGAATGAACACCTAGGTCATTTGGCAGTGTGGCAGCAACCCAGCAGACTCTATGGATCATAAATCCATTGTTGCATTTCTTTCCAAACTGTTGTGAACTTTGTTACACGTGATTAACTTCCTTGTGCCAGCTCTGCAGCCAAAGTATCTCTCGTGGCAAACGGCCTTTTTTTGTCCGACTTACCGCTACAAAAACGCTATCTTCCTGGACGACAGCCACACGGTTAGAACAACAATGTAAGTTAAACCATGAACGTAATTTCAACAACAACGTAAGAGCAAACAACAACATAACTCTAAAAAACAATGTAAGTTGAAACAACAAGGTAATTTGAAAGCACAATGTACGTTGACACAACATCGTAAGTTTAGACAACAAAGTTACTCTTAACAACAACGTAAATCTAGATGACAACATTACTCTAAACAACAAAGTAAGTTTACACAAGACCGTAAGCTTGCCCTTTTGGTGTTCCATAGGTTGTATTGCAAAGCTGTAATATTACCATCTCCTGCTAGATTCAGGCAAGGGCCACACATCTATTGTTGTCTGCCAAGTTATGTTTCTTCTCTCCAGATAGCTTGTGGCATAGCACATGGTAAACATGGCATACCTTAAATTCCTGCTGAATGTCATATTGGTGTGCGTCTTCATTGAAAGTTGTGTCAGTTTATGGTTCAGAATTGCTGCTGTTATTGGTTACAATTTTGGTATGGCCCGGTTACATTATTGTAGTTAATCGTAGCTGTTGAAGGTTATTTTAACGTCCACAAAGATACGTTCTATTGATTCAGAGAAAACTGAATGTGGGTAAGGAGGATGGACAGAGGCAGGCAAGGCAGTATTTGTCAGCTCTTATCATAAAGATCAGAAGGTGACATTTAAAATATTTTGAGATCTGATACATTACAGAGGAATAACCACTTGAAATTTCCAGATAGCCAAACTTTTTGGAAAGAAAAAGGTCATTGCTAAGTAAAAAGAGATATTGATGCATTATTTTATCACGTGACACGTGGGACTTCAACACAAGACTTTCCATCTGAAGAGCCTTTTTGTCATTGCTTTTCATCTCTCTCCTGTTTTCGAGATGTTTATTCACTAATGTGCATATTTTGCAATTCTCACAGCCTCATCTTAATTTAAAATATTCAACATGTTGTGATTAATTTTCGTTTTACATATTGTTTTTTGGATTGGCAGGGTTGGCTCGTTGATTTAATCAATAAGTTTGGTTCCTTGGAAGGATTTGAGATTCTTCAGAAGAGGTTTCTCAGCAAAGAGCAACCACTGAATGTTTCAGTTATTCATGCTCTGATAAGGTGAGCATCCTTAGTTACCTTAATTTTGACCTAATTGTTTCCTTTCAAGAGCAGAAATACTCCTTGTCAAAAAACTGTCCAAATCGGTGACCTTGTTGCACCAGTACTTTATTTAACAGCATCGTTTAGAAGCAAGCTTAGCAACTTCGTTGTTCGCTCTGACCCACTTAGTCCTTTCACAAAGGTTAGAGTTTGCTTTCTAGATTTCTAACTGAAGAAGTTTCTAGTTTGTGTAGGAAGAATGCAACTGATGTAGGAGTTTCAACTTAGGCTTAATAGTTTGGTTTCTCTCGTAGTTGAAGGTGCTGCTTTTGGACAGTGATGGCTATTTTCCATTACTCATCGGAGTTATTATTGTGAGACTGCCATAGCGTGATTAAAAAAAATGGCAGATTTGATGACCAAAAACAACAACAAATCGATGAAAAACTTGCTTGAGGGGCACCTTTGCTTGTGATTTACTTACAAAACATTCTTCAGATTTAATAATTGCTTCATGGGCAAAGAGTCGAAAAACATCTCTCTACATATCGTTTTGGTCTTGTTACGTTCCCTTTCG
>VJOZ01033916.1:0-10856 GCA_009801055.1 Stichopus horrens
TGAAACTACACTTTTGAGTTTGAATCTGCAAACGACAGAAATAAATAATGTGTAAATGAACAAAGATGTTAGTAATGGCATAGAAACCAACAATTCTTATTTTCATCCTTGTTTCCTTCAATTGTTTGTCACTTTCTGTTGAATGTCTGAGTCTCCCTGGTTAATCCTTTGTTCTCTGTCCAACCCAGCTACCTCACACATCCTTATTTATGTGTATCATGGCTTCATGCAGTCCTCCAGCTGGGGCAAGGTGCGATTGTCACACTATACTGGAATTACTTGGAAATTTTTTCCAATCTTTGGTGCTTTTAATGGGTTTTCTCACCTCCTCAAAGTAAAGGTACAGTTTTTGGGTTATTAATACCGATCAGGCCATCCACTCTCGTGTCATCGTTTCTTAATTTTGGTGGTCGAAAAATTGTCTTGTTCTCTGTTCCCTTATTTTGTGAAGCTTTGGATCTTTTGTGATTTCGTATGACCTTGCATGTATACATCCATTTTTGGATCAGTGGCAGGAGGGAGCCAAGATGAATGCCATATCAACCACTTGGTTCAAAGTCTAAACTGTTCGGGTGTCAAGTTTTCTTGATCAATGTACTTTGCTAGAATACACAAAATGATATTTAATAGCTTGTAACAGTAACCAATTTACATTAATGTTGACCAGTTTAGTGGTAGTGATCTGGCATCAAAGATGCAATGCCCGTGGATGATCAGATTCTCAGACAACATTGGAATTGTTGAAGAATGATACCCTGGAACATATGCAGATATGAAGTACAGAAGTATAGTATTGATGCCATTCTGCAAAAAAGAAGAATGCAAGTATACCCATCAACATGGTACCTAGCAGGAGCAAGGGCATGCTGCAGATGTAAACTTATGAATGATATTAATATAGGGCTTTTATATGGAGTGCTGATCAAACAATAAAAATAATTCTGGTAGCACTTCACAAATACAGGAAAATAAAAATTATACATGATATAGGCTCTAACATAGATATGCTGTAAGAGAGGATAGTGCACATTTTGAAAAGTGAGCTCCACAAGATAAGTTGCACTTGATTACTATGCTCTTGAACTGTCGGTCTGTCTTTTCATGCGAGGGGTGACTAGTATTTTTGGCTGGTTTTTTTTTTTTTTCTGTATTGAATATTCATCTTAAACATGTCCTGGTAAAATGTAAGCAACAACATTGATCTGTTAAGGAGGTATGCCTATACCCAAAATGTCGTGTAAGATGTTTCTCACAACTACCGATCCTCCTTTTGCATAAACTTAACTTTTTCAACTTCCATGGAGACTTATTTTGTTCATTTGGTAGAATTCAGAACTGAGCAGGAGAGTATTTTAAAGTCCTTCTCCCTTTCCGTGCTGTTCATCAGTAGCTGTGATACTACAGCAGCCAGTAGCCTGTGGCTATATCATTAATTATAGGGATGATATAATAAACTTCGAACCATAGTATTCCAAGGGATGATCGCAATGAGGTCTTTCATGAACAGAATTGATGACAGAACTTTTAAAATGTTATATAGTGCTGCACACTGCATTTGCACGTCACCGAAACTTGATGTCACCAAAATTAAAACTTGGAATACAAGCTATTTTTCTATGGACGTGCACAAATTTTGTGTGAAAATTTCAACACCTGAGGGACATAGTTGCAGAATTTAATAAAGGCATTGGGGTTAGATGGTTTGATCAAAATAGGTTGGTTGAGAGAAAACCATGTCGTCACAAATACAGCAGGTGATTCCATCTTTAAAGGGGTATTCAGTTTGCGACAGTGGTGTGAAACTAATACCAAAACTTCTGTACAGAAGACGAAATGGAAAGACATCATTTGTAAAGTTACAAGATGATCTAAAACCTTCGCAACGATTGTGGTTATTCCACCAGCATTTCATGGATTTTATTTTCCTTTTTTTCATCCTTTATCAGAGAGTTGACGAAGACAGTGTCTCTGCGGAAATACCTGTCGCCGCCGCCTTGGACCCAGACACCACAATGGCTCCGACAGTCGAGCAAATCACAGACGAGACAACGTTAGAGAAGATGGTGAGCTATGTGTATATTGTATTCTTTTCACATAATTTGTATGTTATGGTCACATTTGGATGAAACTTATCACTAAGAAAACGCATTTTAATGACACTAGAGTT
This sequence comes from Stichopus horrens, assembly GCA_009801055.1. Taxonomy (NCBI): domain Eukaryota; kingdom Metazoa; phylum Echinodermata; class Holothuroidea; order Aspidochirotida; family Stichopodidae; genus Stichopus; species Stichopus horrens. Next base: position 2,168 of record VJOZ01033916.1, read on the forward strand.
AGGGTCAGAAAATGCATAAAGTCATCAGTGAACAGTAGTGTTAGAGACGTATCAGACATGCTGCTATGAAGCGAGAACATAATGTTGAGGATTCGCTGCCTCGGCGTTCAACTTTGACCGTATCCAACCTAATCCTTGTCTTGAACTAGAAGTTGAAGTTCGCGAATGGCAATTGGTATGTTGGTGACTTGCATATCAATCGTGTACCTTCGTTTTTTGTGTAAAAGTATCAGATTTTGAAATAGCCTCATTTGGTATCTATGGAGGAAGAAGAAAGATAGGAATTTCTCGCACAAACATTAAAGCGTTAGCGTCTGTGTGCACACGTCATGAGTTTTACAGCAATGGTTGCATGATACTACCCCATGTCCCATATTCTTTGCTGTCTTACGTACAGTATGTAGTACATAGCACAAGGGTGCACCATGTACAATTGTCTTTTAAGTGTGGGTTGTCCTTAATTCCGATTAACTGTCCTACTACTGTAGCTCAAACTTGACATGTGTAATAACAATCTTGCGGTAAACGTCATCAGCTCAGCTGGTACTCCTTTAGTCACTGTTTTTACTTTTAAACAGCGCTTGCCACAGGCTTGCATGTTGGAATGATTTTATGGCAAACTGTCTCGACAGTCGTCTGTCAACATTTTGCTGGACTATCTGTATAATACTTGTGAAAGAAGTTAAGAAAAACATTTTGAATGTCAAACTTGGGCACTGTCAGTGCTTGTCAGAGGTCTGTACATATACCTTTTTGGAAGACAACGGCTTAAACCACCAAACTTTGCTTTATTGAAAGTAATTGTAACTAAAGACTGACAGCGCCACTTGAAACTGTAGGCCAGTGTAGCTTTCAGATTTATTTTCGTACACGTGCTCTCAGTGGCACACCATAGTTGCTTTTATTGATGAAGGTCATAGATATGCAGGTCACAGCACACTGGTATTGAGATTTGTGCAATACAGGGAGAATTTTCTTTTCTTTGGTAGGAATGGATTTCTGTGCTTGGAAAGTTCAGAAGTGTACTGTCCCATGTAGACTACCTTTTATTGATACTTCTGAAGTAAAATTCAGAATTTCCACATAATTAAAGTGTTCATTAAGAATCCTATAAAGAAAGATCTCCCAGTAGACGTCAACTGAATTAAAAACTTTGAAACTGTACACACTACTAATGCAGTACCCATGTGCAAAATGTCATTTTGTTTACAAGGTTGTGTAACATGAAAATGATGTCGTGGAATATTGGCTGTATTAATCATTAAAAAATGTTGCAAGTAGCCATAAAATCCCATTGACTTCCATTCATCTATCAACAATTTTACGGGCAAATTCCTGTCTTATGCCTGCATCATGAATAAAAATTGGATAAGTATACAAATTTATGATGTCAAGAGCGAGACCAGCATGAGTTGCCATATGTTATCCTTTGTAAATGTACACCTTTATTTCAAGGACTACTGAAACTTTAATATCCAGTAAGGGTTTTGTATTGGAAGTATGTCTGTTCATCTTTACAAATATTGATATCACTTACCAATGTGAAACCCAGTAGCTAAAGAGATTATATTCTGTATATATGCCTAGCGAAAAAAATACCGACTCGGTGCAACACTCGGTGTCATCCGTTTTGCACTTTTCTCAATGTTTGAAAGGCTGTATCTCAAAAGCGGGTGATAGATGGAAAAGCTATTCCAATGGATTTTCATTCAGGGTTTCACTCAGCAACTTTTGAATAAAGCCAGCCCAATCTTTTCTAGATGCATGTCACATAACCTTTGAAAGGTTTACCTTGAACCGTCACATACTGTCACATCAATGCAAATTTAAGTAAAAAAACAAGGTAAGTTCATAGTCATTCTATATATAATCCATCACTGGTGGTTGTACATGAAATCAAAGCATCTTTTAAAATCATATGCAAAAGGAGCACTTTTTTTCAAAATTGAGAGACTTATTTTTCTTACAATCCCTCCTATTGGCCTTGTGGTTTTAGTAATCTAAGTTTGTTCAGTCAGACCATATCTCTCTGCTTTTTTTTTGCAGTTGGAGGAGGCTACCATCTTCGAAGAGAGGAAGAAGATCCGCGCCAGGCTGAGGGAACTGCGGAAGCAGAAGAGAGGTGATTATTTAATTATGTATTATTTAAAATGAGCTGCCAAACTTAATTTAGCCGCTCCAGGATCGCAGTGCCACCGTCTTGAGTTGTGCAGGGACAATCGTTGGAAAAAAATAGTCTACACCACAAACTGGTCAGGAGTCACACTTCTCTCCATCACTCGTAGGTTGATCACTCTTGACATTTTATGCAAGAGGATGACATTCAAAGATAGGAGAGCACAAAAAGAAAACAATGACCCCCAAAAAATAATGTTTAAGCTCAGAAAAGTTGGGGGATGGGAGGAGAGAGGAGTTATCTCGCACATTTGTTGTGTTTTCAAAGTGGAACATTTTTGCACAAGACATCTAGTAAAGTATGGCCATGACTCTGAGGAGTTTTGAGAATTTTTTTTTTTAAATTGCTTGCTTATCTTACAGATCAGAGGAAACCTTAGTGAGTTGTACTACATGGCCTCCTATAAAAAAGGACCTACCTGTGGTGTCTATTAAAGTCATTGAAAGGCAAATCAATTACTATACTACCTACGTGACACTTTTATTCTTCCTCAATATTTTCTGTTTTCTTCTCCAGGATCAGCTTTGTGTCACTTTTCAATAACAGTTAATTGGGAATGGATTCAGATGCTACTGATAGCCATAAAAGAGCTACTGTGTAGAGATTTGCAACTGAGGAATCGATATTTGTGAAGTAGACAGACAGTATCAATTGTTAGCCAAGTCCTTGATCCTTGATCTTTTCAATTCTATTTGGTATTTTACAACTTCCATTTCTGCAATTCTCATAAACTGGTGTTCTTTTGCATCTTCATCATAACACGCTATCCTCTCACAACAGGAGGCGGAGGAGGAGGAGGGGAGACAGTAACTCCTACCCCTCAGGAAGTCATGGACACCGGTAAAATGTTTAAGCTGATGGAGTGATTCTGTGCCTTCAACCTCCTCCCACAAATCGTCTTATCCCTCCACAGTCTTCGTCCTTTTGTGGAAAAATTGTACTAAAGTCCCGAACAAGTGTTTTGTTGTGACCTTTTCCATCTCACGACTTCAATTTGCTGTTCCTGTGACACGTTTGTGTAATGTTAAAACTTATATTTATAGGAGATGATTAATTCAAGCATCCCAAACACCATTTTAATGTTGAAAGAACAAATTCCATCTGTCTGGGTAGGTACGATTGCAAGCATTATTCGACACCGAACAGTTAATGTTCATCATTAAAATTAAAGTGTCTTGAAACATACGACCTTGGACGACATTGATGAAAGCGCTTTTGTTATGCTGCCCTCGCATTAAAGGAGTAAAGAAAATGTCTCAAAACTCACAAATGATTACATGTCAACTTGGTACAATTCATTTTTTTTTTCCCCTTATCTGTGTCCACATCTGTTGGATTCTGTGCACTCTGCAAAAAGTCACTATTGATTTTCAGACTTTATTTACTTGTTGGCTTTCATATATGTTTATATTAATATAATGTCCTATGCAATGATTTGGGTCTCACGTTGCAGTGCATGGATGGAGGACATGTCCCCATAGATGACTGGTGAATGCTGTGCCTTACTTCTGCGATGTTTGTAGTGCCAGATGCATGGTTTTGTAACTTTTTCCTGTTCTGTCTCAAGCCTGAAAGACATTTTAATGTACTCAAGAGTACTCAAGAGTGGCTAGACCTTGTTTTGATGGAGGCTATCGTCTATTTTTTCCTCTCATGCAAGAAAATGAAAAGAAAAGTCACAACTGTTGCTTATCGTTTTGCTTAGAGAGAATGGTGTTGGATTAAGCTCTGCTATCAAATCCATGTTAATGAACCTCCCTGGTTGCTCTATAAATGTTTATCATATTTGGCTGTACGTTACAGCATGGCCATGGCAACATTTCTGCAACTATGCAATTGTTGCTACTTTCATAGAATAATTTCAGGATCTACAAATACAGCCAGCTGCACTGCTGATGCCTGCTTCTTTCATGCTCTGAGCATTTGTCGTGTGCAACACCTGAGGAGATTACTGGGACCCTTATGTCACAGCTAGGTATTAAGCAACAGAAGTACCATATTGAGGCGCTGCACATGTAGCATTTAAAATCAGTAATTAGCTGTGGGACCTTTCACATCATTTACTGAAATGATGATGATTCATGGAGTCAATATAGAAAAATGGCAAGCATATTAATACCTCACATTGGATGTCAGATTCCTTCAACACAAACTTAATGAATCGTTGTTCTCATCACCGAAACAAAATAAAATGTCGAAATTTAACCTCTGAGGGAAATATTGTTTAAAAATTTCATCGGTTTTCTCAAGAAAGATTGAAAGGTAGTTTTAGGCATGGTTTCAGTCCTTTCTTAGCAGCTTTAAAGTGAAACCTGTTCACAATTTTTCGTGTCACAGGGTGATTTCAAAATAATAGCAGTTTAACAGAAATTGTGACAGCTTCATGTTGATAGGAGTCGGTTAGTCAATTTGGAAAAAGATGTTTGCGCTAGTGAAACTGTTGACTCCCAATTTACCTTGTTGGTACTTAAGTGCTTTCACAGTCTAGTCTAGACGTAAGTTAATTCTTTTGTGGAATGTCTTACGTATGCCACCAAAATATTGTAACATTTCACCTACTTTCATCGAGTCGACTCTCCAGTTGACTTAGTAGCAGACATATGCAGGACAAAGCAGACTGTTTGTCACCCATAGATTGTGTTGATGTTCCCAATTGTTAATTACATTTGGATGAGAGTGAATCTCTGTTGCATGCACCCCTCAAATGTCAGTACTTTGGAGACTGTTACATGAAAAGCATCGATTTCTGAAAGATAGTTTGCATGCCATGTGTTCTATTGTCCTACACAATTCTTTGCGCTGAATTTGAGAGGTGTGTCATTTTTGAAGAGTTCGCCTTCCATAAATGCATGTACAGTCCGCCTTTTACATGCCATTGTGCTGCTGAACTGTCAGGAACATTTTGTCCAGAGACCATAGAGTCGTGTCTGACGTCATTAGTCGTTTACAATGAAAATTTGCCCTTGATTACGATGAGCACTGTGCATATGCCTGTTCAGAATGAACTCGCTTTAAATGTTCAGCTTAAAATTCCAAAGTATTGAATTTCATTAGGAGTACATCACGGTTAGGGTCAGCATTCGAAGTAAATGTGTTTACTCTCCCAAGTACTGTTATTCCCTTAAGCCAAGTTTGTAACTACCACAGTTGACTGACTTTATAGCTGATCATTTAATAGAATGTAAATTTCTGTCAGTGTGGTGACTCCCAGTGTTGGGGAGATAAGCAAGATAGGCTGACAGCTATGATTACTTTTTTATCTTGTGATACCCGAAAAATTTCTGTACTTACAGGAATACAGGGTTCAAACCCTCACAGGAGATAACAATTTTGAATACATAATGTCATAGTTTTTGCTTGATCTGTCCAGTAGTGGAACATCAAATTATGAAGGGAATTGCAAAGAGTGTAAAGAATTGACATCTGGAGGGAGGCTAGGGGGGTTCTATATGGACCAGTGTTTCTTTTAGGGGACTCTGTTAAAGCCAAGGCTGTGTATTTCAACAAATCAAAATGGAACCAAGTTCGCATTTTGTTGGTGTGTGCAAAGTTAATAGTGTACAAGATGGGTAAAGACACCTGACCACAGTGACCTAGATACTATGTTTAATATCAATTAAAATGTGAACCTGGGTCAAATTGATGAATACAAGTTTTTCCGTACGAAGAACGTATTCAAGGTATCTGATCAAGGAGAAGTATTGCTCCTTTGAAATCAGAAAATTGGCAGCAAAGTTCCATTTTTTCCAAACTCATTGATCTCAGTAGCCCCACTTTGACCCTATGACTGTGAATGTGCACCAAATGTCTTGTTAGTTTTGAGGACTGTAGTTCTTGCATCTCCACTCTCTGAGACTTTTACTAACTCAAGAAATTCTTCAACCCCATCAGGAGACAACACAGAAGCTACTTCATTCACGGAACGAAAAAGAACGCGTGCCTCAGCGCTGACGGTGAACACCAGCAGCTCAGAGAAGTCGGGAGGTTCCACCACTACCACCATAGGGGTGAAACCATCGGGTACCACCACCGCCTTGTCGCCTGTGTCGCCGGCAGCCAAGACCGTCAAGACGGACTCAGACCACACCACGAACGTAGTCACGCACGACGACGGCAAGACTAAATCCATGACCACAACGAGTGTCAAAACAGGACCTGGCATGAAATCTACCCAAGTGACTACCATGACTAAAACAGATGGTACGAAAACAAAATACTCTTTTTCTTCTTTCATAATATTTAAGATTTATGGGCTGTGTTATTATCAAAAGTAAAATTATTTAAACATTTCATGTAACATTGGTGCCTACTTGATTTTGCATCTGCATATGCCTGAAACTTGGAGTTGACCTCCTGCGTCAGGCTAGACAGATTTGATTTTGTGATTAGCAAACTTAATAATGAACTAGAAGTACGTACAGAATTGATTACAACATCAGCACAATTGATTAAATTGTTGACACTATCTGACAGTAATTTGACTACTTAAAAAAAAAGGAATTACTGAGCTCATCGGAGAAGTCATCAGACTCCAACCATGGGCTTTGGAAATGACTCGCACACCTGGGGGATAAACCCGTCTGCCACTACTGGGTTTTGTAACTGCCCAATTTGATTAAAATGCTGAAAGTATAAATGAAAGTAAGATCACATCTTTTGGGATTTTCATGTTAATGCTCAACATCCACACCATGTTAGGTTATGCAGAGTCAAGTTTTATCACACCTGCCACCAATAGACTGTATCACATGGTCAATACATGATGTCAAAGATAACCTGTAATAAGAGACACTTCTGGCTAATGGTTGGTTGATGCGTAGATCTTTTGATGCAGTAATCAATATTAATTGCCTCACTGTCACCCCCCCTTCACGGATCCCATCCCCTTAGAACCATTCTCAAATCACTTTTGACCACTCATTTTTCCTGAAGAATGGCACCCATAAAGTTAAAGAAAAGATAGATTAGAAAACTTTACCAAACTTTTGGTTCTACTTGTAGTGGTTGCATCATTTTCCATTTTTAGACACTAAAGAACTTCACCACAAAGTTTTTTTTAGTGGTAAATCTCACAAAATTTTCCTCCTTGAGCCTCTGACACTACATGCGCACCTCCTGCAACACTTTTCTTCTTCATCATGTGCAATTTCTGATTCTATTTTTATTTCTGCCCTGTAGATGGAGCAGGAACAAAAGGTGCCTCGATGAAACAAGAAACCACCACGACAAAGACTGAAAGTAAGTTTGCCAACAAGATGCTGGATTGAAACCACCCTTTGATGCAACATGATCATAATTTACCTTTGATAATTCAGACATTCATACAGGATCATTATTTTCCACATTTTTGTAAATTAATTTTTACATGAGTTCATGTTAAGATGGCTTGTCAACTCACTGAATTCTTCAAGGCAGGGATCTGTAAATTCAGGTTCTTTAATTTAGGTGATTGCAACCTTATCAACCTTTTTGCGCTAGCTGGGGATAAACCATGACTTCACAACACACTGAGGTCAGTTCGGATGTTCATCGTGGCAATTGTCACCAAATAGACGGTGTAGTCATTTGAAGGGTAATGAATGATATGAGGTTATATTTACAAGGATTATTGATGACATGGGGTAGTCGTTGCAAGAATAATCAGTGATATAAGGTAGTTATTGCAAGGATAGTTAATTATATAAGGTAATGGTTGCAAGAATATTTGAGAATATGAGGTAGTTGTTGCAAGTTAGTCCTTGCATGGATAGTAAAAGATGCTAAGTAGTGATTCCAAGGATAAATGATAATACGAGATAGCGGTTGCAACAGTAATCGATAATACAAGGTAGTGATTTCTAGGTTCATCAATGATACAAGGTAGTTGTTACAAGGAGAATCGATGATATTAGGTAGTGGTAATGCAATGATAATTGATGATAGGTAGTCATTGCAAGGATGATAATTGATAATATGAGATGGTCATTCCAAGGATTGTGGATGATGTAAGGAAGTCATTTTAAGGAGAACTGATGAAATGCAATAATGGTTGCATTAAGATAATTGATGATGTGAGGTATTCGTGTCAAGGAAAGTTGATGATAAAAGGAAGTCATTACAAGAAGAATCAATGATGTGAATTAGTTGTTGCAATAATGATTGGTGACATGAGGAAGTCATTTGAAGGATAATTGATGATATGAGGTAGTCATTGCTGGGATAATGGGTGATATGAGGAAGTCATTGGAAGGATAATTGATGATATGAAGTAGTCATTGCTGGGATAATGGATGATATGAGGTAGCTTAAGGTAAATATTGCATTTGCTGTACAGAGATTTTTTTTTTCAACCCAATATTTGTGGACACAGAATGATAGATTGTTCAAAGTAAGGTAGGACTGTGGTCTTCTTTTCAACAAATTAGTCTCTCAAAGATAGGAATTCAGTTGTCGCACAAGAACAATTTTTTCACCCACACTTTGTAAAATTCAAGCGATGCATCTCCCGTAATTTAACTTATGCATGATGTTTCA
>VJOZ01033935.1:0-10429 GCA_009801055.1 Stichopus horrens
CAAGTGTCACACACACACACACGCCAACCTGACTGCATAGGTTCCTTTGCTGGCGCAAGGAACCAAAAATCACCCTGCTGTGGCACTGCAATATAACAAACCTTAAACATAGTTTGGATATTTCTGTAGCTCTTACACTGTAGAAGTGTAAACCAAACAGTAAATTAAAATACGTCACTTTACATGTTAACTTCTTGTCTTTTTTTTTATACCAGTGATCCTACCTTGTTATTCTGAGGTTATCTTTTAAAATTTCTACCCAGCTAAAAACTATTTGTTTCCCATTCTAAACAGGGTTGTTTTGCTTTGAATTAAACAAGTTAAAAAAATATGACTTTAACCAAGTCTGAACAAATAAAGTATTCATGTAAAGAGACAAATCATTGATTTATATTTCCAATTCTAAAAAGCACAATCACAGACATTCATTTCTTTGAGTCTATGGCTTTAATATCATTGCAAGTGTGTATAATGTCCACAATTGCAAGAAAGTGAATTTGACCTAATGTGCATGTGCAGTTACACATGTAAACACACTAAGTGGGCAAATCCATGTACATACAACATCACACATTTGGGTCTTTGCTTAAGTTTACAAATGGATTCTTTCCCTATGTTTCATTTTACATTGAACATTTTCATTTCCATCAGCAACGTCTCACAACTAGCAGTAAAACAGTATGTTCTACAAACTGGAAAATTTCAATCTTCTATTAAAAAAAACAACTGATTTGAATAAATAGAAACTCTTTAATGTAAAATATCATGCCTTTACTTTTTTTTCAAATCAATGATCTTCATCAATTCTGATTTCAAGAGTCTTTGTCTTCTCCAATGTTTGTTTATTCTATGATGAATGGAGTTGTAATATTACATAAACATGTTACTTCCTTTTCATGGTTTTACTTTCTAAAGAAGGGAAGGAGGATCATGAGAATGGATTTTCAGCATTTCAAAAAGCTGAATCCAACATTTGTTCTCTCAAGAAGCATATTCATGCATACCTTCTCCTATCATAACTCTAATCCCACTGGCCTTCCTCAGTCTCTACCATAACATATCTTCACCATTGGAAGACTGTGATAAACAGATAGTTATCTGCCATTTAGCTTAACAAAAGCATGTAAAGTGAGGCACAGCATACCTACCCGAGAAGGTTTACATGGACTTTAGTCCATTCCTGTGGTGTTTTTGGTGACCATTTGTAGAGTAAGATGTCTCCAGACTCAAGACCAACAGCTATAAGGTAACTGCAAAGGTAGGAATCCAAACTATGAACTCAGAAATTAATATCATCAATACAAAGGAATAAATCGGTTTACACATCTATAAAGAAATTAATAACTGCAGACCAGGAGGATGACCGAATGTCTCTACTTTGATTCCAGTTGATTCCTTGAACTGACTTTCATAAAATAATATCAAATGAAATTAATTCTACAACTTTCATGACTTGATCTGCGACTAGTCCAGGTTTGTATTAATGTTCATAATTTAATCCCATACTAGGCAAGGTTCTATTTATGTCCAAAATTTAATCCCATACTAGTCCAGGTTTGTAGTATTCTTCCTAATTTAATCCCATACTAATCCAGGCTTAGACTTATGTTAATAATTTAACCCAATACTAATCCATGTTTGCATCAATGTTCATAATTTGATCCCATACTAATCCAGACTTGTAACAATATTCATGATTTCATACCTTATTGATCTAGCCACGGCAGGAAAAAGAGTAAATTTCCCAAGAGGCTAATTACAATAGTCGGATTACCCCCAGCCTAACACGGTGCCATAGGCGTCACTTGATTGCAATTGCCATTGTCATGCCAGCGTGGGGTCAATGGACCCGCCATAGAGCCCCTTGTGGGGTCCAGGGATGGCCCCGGTGGGATACAGGGGGCAAAGTCCCTTGAAACTCAGCGATTTTAGTGTTTTTGGATGTGTCCGAACCATTTGAAATTCATGCTAAATTTAACCTAATTTGAAAAATGTTATTGTGTCGGGTGAAAACACAATAGTTCAATCAGAAAAGAAATCATTAATATTGCCTCAAAATCAGAACGTTCTATGAATGCACATGTCGTGTAGTTTAAATTGTGTAACATACATTTGTGAAGTTGAAATGTCCCTAAAACTCTCATGAAAAGAATCGCGTCAGATCATGTGCAGCCTTCTGAAAATTTTAAGTAATGACATCCTAACGTAGTGGGTGTATATCGAATAGCCTTACCACCTTGGGAATTCATATTTCTGTATTACGGGAACAACCGACATTTTGTAAATTGCACGCTTCAGAGTTTTTCATTACACATTGATTTTTTTCTTTTTTGCTTTGTTCATTGATCCTAGTTTCTTTAAAATGTTTAGACTAAAGGTTTGAAGAAGCAGACTATTCGTTTGGTGAAGGGTTCTGATCATAGAGATATGTGTTCATTTTTGTATTTCTGACAGCGCGATATGTTCCCTAGATATCATTCTGCAGACAATTTGAGTATGCAGGCTTAAGGCAGGCCTAAGCTTATGCTTTTATATTGACACTGAATGTAGTAAAGGAGGTATACATAGAATCTTCTGAAAACAGTTGCTACCGTTGATTTTTCACATACATAACTTGAAAAATATTGACCAATCTTCACCTGGATGGGGCATTTGGGATACAAATTTCAGATGTCCGAAAATAAACTGGTAAGTAAATCCATTTAAATGATTTCAGTGAATTTACTTAAGAGTTATTTTCGACGTAACTATTTAGGAAACCACATGTATGATCTCTACCATACTGTGATTGGAACAAGCATGGTATTTACAAGATAAGCCAGGAAGGAAAAGTGGTATGCCGAAATGATATTTTGAAAAAATTTAAAATGGTCTTGGTTCTTCAGCGTGTGCACTGTGTATACTGCTCACATTTTAGGCCTTCGTGGCATTAAATTTCAATGTGATCCATGCATCTTGGTGTCTGGAAGGGAACTGACACTGACAAATTCATGTGATTTGCTTAATATAACTGACTTACACTACTGCATCTTCTTGGTAAGCTGCATCCTGGTGTGAAATAGTCTGTAATTGTGGGTTACAGAAAATTCCAAACCACAAGCTTCAAGTTGTGTGCAAGAAAGCTGCATTCCTCCAATACCAAGCATATTGCACAAAAGTCAGCATTTTATTAAAAATAAAAAGTTGGCAACAATGAAAATTAAAATTAAGTAACAATGGCACAAGATGTAAAAACAAAAAAAAAAACAAGAGAATAAGGACCATACCATAATGACATATACTTATCTGAATATACAGTTGCAAGGCCTGTGTGGCTAATGATACATGTACTTTCCATCATGTAAGGTAAATGAGAACAACAAAAAGAAGAGAGGATTACATGAACTATGTCATCTCGTTACTACAAACTGGAAATGGTACACATTTCCCGTAATTCCGCCAAATGGAAGCTCATTGATCAAAGGCAGGAAAAAAATGAGCTACAATAAGTATGGCTTTTACCTACAGTTTGGAGCACATTCGCATTTGGATTCTGCGCTGTGGTCTGCTTCCAACAGAACCTGCACATCTGTCATGTTCACGTTGCTAAGTTTCCTTGGAAGTGTATACTGTACAGGCCCATTACCTGTACCGTATATGGAAGTAGTCCTATGCACAAGACTGATAAGGGATCTGTTACTCTAAATAACAGTTCCCTGGATTGATTGGCGTAGCTTTCTGACTTTTAAGTGATCGCTGTAAGACATAAAATCAGGTGAAAAAATTTCGGAAGAAGTGAAAGGGATTTTTCAATTATTTGGTCCTTTTGCAGGATTTTTATAGGGTGGAGGAAATAATTCCCCTTTTCTTTAGTTCCCGTATTTTTTTTACTGTCATGCAGATTTCCCGCAAGACGCAAAATTTCCCGGGGAGGAGCCTCCCAACTTTTTATAGCCCTGGATCTAGCTTTGTACCAATGTTCATTGTTCACATAGTTCACTTTAACTGTATCCAAGTCATTCCTTATCTAATAATTGGTAATATAATTTTACCTTCCATCACAGCAAGTCACTGGTGAAAAGTCAACAGCAGTGGCTGACACTCCAACATCTAACAGGGAGGAATGAGCTCTGTAGTTACCAAGGCAACTGGAATTAGCAGGTTCTCCATCATGGATACCCCATATTATCACCTTTGAAACAAAATAATAATAATGCTTGAACTCATCACAGCTAAACCACAAATATTATTAAACCACTCTGAAAATAAACTAATTGGATAAAACATCCAGAGTATTGCATATTTGACAGATAAATTTATGATGTAGTTGCAATCATTAAAACTTGATTGAAAATACTACTACATCAGAAAAGTCGGCAGCCTGTTTGTTTATATTAAAAACAACACAGAGAAGATGACTGGAATGAAAATAATGTAAGATATGATATACTTATAATAACATTCTATGAGTTGGCTTGCACTACTTAACAGTTAAAATGTGTGGAATGAATGCCTAACATTTCACACCTCTGATTGTGTATGAATACAATGTATTGATTCTACCTGCTCAAAATGTAGACAATTCCCTTCTGTTTTCACTTTCAAAAACTTCAATGTGACAATAGTAATTGACAAATTTGGCCGATGAACGAAAATGTCAAATGTCTAAGAATTGGTCTCTTTTGACTACTGTAGGGAATGGTTCAATAAGTAACAAATGTTGGGAATTATTGAAGAATTATCCAGAAACAGCAATTCCTTCAAGGGCAGTTCATATTGCTTTGAAAAATGATAAAGCTCCCCTCTAAATCTGACAATTATTAATATGCTTTATGAACTTCACACTGCTTATGAGAATAGTCATCCCCTCTGCCCTTAAGCTTCTCCTGACATCTGAATAAGAACATCTGAATAAGAACAAGCAAAGCAACACAGTAGCAGTAGTATTACAAGAATTACTGAGGGTCCCTTGCATATGGCAGAGTCAACATTACTTGCTGTAGACCAAAGCAACACAATCAATGAATATGGAAGGCATAGTTACTTGTAAAATGCAATGTTTGTATCCTTCATTAAACACATGTTAGCAGTCATCTCGAGATACAAGAAGCTACATCTAGTGATGAATGCAAACCTTTTTATCTCTAGAAGCAGTTGCAAAATATAGATCATCATGTGACCATGCACAGCTCCAGATAATTCTTGTATGGATGGAACTCTTCTTGTCTGTACTTGCTACTCTCTGATAAAGAGGAGCTGCTGAGAAAGAATGATTAAAGACTCTCTGGTTATCAGCTAAAAGGACCATGGTATCATCTGAATGGATTTGGTTATCACACAAAAAGCTCATCAGCTAAGATCTAGGCTATGGAGGAGATCAGCTAAAGAGATCTTGCTATCAGCTAAAGGAATGGTCCTAGTTACCAACTAAATGGATCTGGACACTGTTCCAAAGAGAGATAAGATAAGTTTGATTTCTATAGCCCCACCACATAATTAATCGAATTTAATATTGTGCACAGCTCTTTGTAGAATTAACTCCTGGTTATCAGCTAAAGGGCTCTGATAATTAGTTAAAGGGCTCTGGTTATTAGTGACAGGGCTCTGGTTATCAGCCAATGGGATCTGGTTATCAGCTGAAAAGCTCTGCTTATAAGATAAAGGGATTTTGTTATCGGCTAAAGGGATGCGATCATCAGCTAAAGGGATAACCTTGTCAGCTAAAGGGATAACCTTGTCAGCTAAAGGGATAACCTTATCAGCTGAGAAGCTCTGGTTATCAGATTAAGAGATATGGTTATCAAATAAAGAACTATGATTATCAGCTACAGGGATCTGCTTATTGGCTACAGATATCTGGTTATCGGCTACAGGGATCTGGTTATTGGCTAACGGGATGTGGGCCCTGTTCCATAAAGAGTTAAGAGCAATCTTAAGTTTGATTTTTATAGGCTTGCTACATGATAAAGTAAAGTTAAGATCCAGGGTAACTCTTTGTGGAACGGGCCTCAGGTTATCAGCTAAAGGCTGTGGCTAACAGTTAAAAGTCTCCGGATATTCGTTAAAGAGTGCTTGTTATCAGCTAAAGGGATGTGCCTATCAGCCAAATGGCTCTGCTTATTAGCATAAGGGATCTGTGGGGATCTAGTTATTATTTAAAAGGCTCTGGTTATCAGTTAAAGGGCTCTGCTTATCAGCTAAAGGGATCAACTTATCAGCTACAGCTAGGGATCTTGTCATTAGCTAAAGGGATCTGGTTATCAGTTAAAGGGTACTGCTTATCAGCTAAAGGGATCTACTTATCAGCTACAGCTAGGGATCTTGTCATCAGCTAAAGGGATCTGGTTATCAGTTACAGCTATTTGGTAGTCAGCTGAAAGGCTCTGGTTATCAGATAAAGGGATCTGGTTATCAAATAAAGGACTACGATTATCAACTTAAGGGATCTGGTTATCGGCTACAGGGATCTGGTTATTATCTACAGGGATCTGGGCCCAGGCTGTTCCACAAAGAGTTAAGATCAATCTTAAGTTTAGGTTTACTACAGTTTAGGTTTACTACATTAAAGTTAAGATTGAGCATAGCTTGTGGAATGGGTCCCATGTTATAAGCTAAAGTTATTCTTCTTGACACATCACATTAATAAGCCTATAATAACAAATGACCTTTATTTTGGTGACCTCAAATGACGTTTGATGATATTGTGAGATATCGTGAGATATCGTGTTTACAAGGTAGGGCATCACAGACATACATACAAACACGCACACATACATGCACATGTATGCATGATTACAAAGGTACGATTATCATTGAAACCAAAAGTGTGTTTACTTAAGAACCAAATTCCTTTTCTTTTTTTGTCCTGTTTTATCAAAATCTCATTGTTACGTATGAACAAGGTTAATCACCTTTGGACCTGTGTATTAATAATAGTATAATCCACTCTCGGGGCTTAATGCACGCGGGTTTAATGCAAGTGATGCATGAGGGCTGCGCCTTCATACATCGCTTGCATTAACCCATGATCATGCATTATTCTACAACTAATACACAATCCAGTGTTGATTAACCTTTAACTACCAACACTGCTCACTGATGATTTTAGCTCAACACTAAAAATTAACAATGTTTTTGGAATAGTATAAATAGAAGCACTCAGATACTACATTGCACCAAAATGAACATTTTCAGGAGAGAACACACTTAAAAAGTGAAAATATTGGATAAGATATTGGCAGATGTGATTTAAAAAAAAAACCCTTAGCCTTTAGACTGGTAGTTAAAAACTACATCAGTCAACCTCTGTACTGAATACTCACCATTTTTGTTCTCTTTCTGCACTTCTTCAAAGAGTGACCAGGTCCTATCTCTAGAAACTGCTAGTATGAATTTGCCAGAATTGGAGAATGCTATCTGTGTTACAGTAAGTGAGTGTGCTATCAGTTCATCTACTTGTCTCCATGTTGTTGTGTCCCACAGGATAAGTTTGGCATGTTCTGGTTTACTAGCCTGAAACATAACAGAGTACAGAGGTAACTCATACCAGAGAAAAAATCACTTTTTTCAAAAGACTCCCTCAAAAGGTCCATGCAAATTTTCCTCTATAGGTACATGCAAATGCTTTCATAGCTACATGAAGGAAACTGATGGCACTTTCCATATTAATAGGAGTGTAGTGCCATACCAAAAAGTTGAAAGGAATAAGTGTCATTGAAATCTATCATATTTGGGAGTCTGTTGAAACAGTCTACCTGAATCTACATATAGTCCCTTGTATGAAGATGATTGTAACTTTACCCTCCAACATCTTCAAATATGGAGGTCAGAAAGTGCTGGTCATTGGTATACATCATTAAGCTTATCAGTGCTTATCATACACCAAAGTTTCAGTTGACAACAGTTTCTGGGCTTTCTTGGGGGGCAAAGGTCAATACACAGAGATCAACCAGCTAAGTTACAAGTAGTAAACAGTGAGTCAACAAGATTTTCTGATGATATTGAAGTACAATGGCACCATTTCCTGTACAGACTAAAGCTACCTATGCTGATGCAGGTTATAGGTATAGGCAATGACAACAACATGTATGAACACAGACTAGGAGTCTGCAATCAGACCAATTTACATGACTGCTATACTTACTTTCATGTACAGTGTCATGAGTCACACAACACACCCATTACCCATGTAATGACATCTGTAAAATATGAGTGTACAATGGTATCACAAGCATTACCCCCTTTAAAAGGACAACATAATTTCCACTTGCAAAGCTATAATCTGTACTTTCAAGAAAAGTGCATAAGCTTCCTGTGATGTGGTGTACTTTTTTTCAAAATTCATACGGGGAGGAAAACACAAAAATTTAAGAATATGGAGACGCTTCGACGATGCAAACAGCCTTATTGACCATAGACATTTGCATATAAAGCAAAGGGAATTGTGCTTTTACTCCATGGCCCGAAAACAAGCTTTTTTCTTCTGGAGCTAAAAACATTTCTGAGGGTCTACACTTTTCTGTAGCTGTTTTTCTATTGGCTGGAATGGTTTTCAATTTTACATGATAACCATTGCTCCATGCATAAGAAAGTAATGAAGAAACAGAAACTGAAGGGCTCAGGCCAATCATAATTTTGTTACAAACAACTGTACTTTGCTGTAGCACATTTTATTTTGTATATATTCTAGACTAATAATATTCACAACACCCTATGATCATGTTTGATTTACAAAATGACCAATTTTATGAAAGCATGGTTGTAATGCTACAATCCTCGACAAAAACATGAGACACTTGTACTACACAAATGTAGCAATATTTAAGNNGTATTTTTGTCGAGGATTGTAGATCCTGCCGCATGTATACCTAGGCTGTTTTTTTCATGCTATGTCAATAAATATAACATGCATGCACATGACAGTGTAACAGAGATGTCAGCTAACATGATGCATTGCATTGCTAACACAATGCATTGCATTGCTAGTGAGTGCATAACCATTAGCTGGTATGAGCAGCAGCATGCATTACTGAATGGGTAGATGTCCATAACCAACATGTCAACCATCCAATGTTTACCATGGTTAGGAAACTTATACAAAATCAGGATTTTACTGCTATATTTTGTAGTCAGAATAAAAAAAACTAGAGCAGCAATACTACTGCAGCTAAACCCCTTGAATGGTACACTCACTTGGGTTTTTGTACATAAGGATTTGGTTTGAAATGCACACTGAAAATTTTGGTAATGTGCCTTGGTAGGTGATTTGAAATGGCTGATAGCTTGATGTTTCCCTGCTAACACTCACATGATATGCTAGCCAAGTGCGGTTGACAGGGTTGAGTCTTGACGAGAGTTAAATAATGGTTGTAGCCAATAGCAAAACAATACAGAAATGTCTTCTCGTGAGCCTGATTTTGCCTTACTATATTGACCCTCTTTCAAGTTGGCCATTCACTTCACAAATCATGTCCTATCATAATCAATCTCATTACTGGTAAACTGAGGTCCACTCAATGCGTTTGTGCCCGCTTCCAATCTTTCTAGGAAACTGCTGTTAAACAGCTGGATATATTTGAGAGTTCTTTCACAAACAGCTTCCATTTTGGCCCTTGGATTCCATCACTGGAGACTTTACCAGTCACCTTTCATATTTCCAAATTAGGTGAACTAATCTGACATGTAGGGGCAATTGCAGTAACTTTTTGGTCTGGACTTAATGATTTGGATCCTATATGACTCCAAGTACCAGTCACCAATTTGTTGCAAAGCTGGGGTTGGTGGAATGCCCCTCCCACATTCATTCCGTAGCTGTGAAGGGTGGTCAGTCACTATTGATTAGTGCTATGCTTAAAAGTTGTGGCTTTATTGGCGGTTGGTAAGGGGGTTTGACAGCATCTGCTTTAAACTCTCATGTACACATATTGGCATTCTATTGCTTTTAGAACTGGGTGCACCATTTTCTTGTAGAATTATCTTGTTCTGGGGTTTTAGGTGGGGGTTTTTCAGTGGTGGTATGACTGCCCTAGCGATGTATGTTCTACGTTAGTGATACAGAAAGTTCCTGTTACAGCAGAGAGATGTCAGAACAGAAACTGAGGTCCCAATTTAACGATCAGAGTTCCATTTTATTCTTTTATTCGACTGGCACATAAATTAACCAGCATTAAATTGACAGAGATGATTAACTCAGAGAGAAAAGCGTATACAGTTAAGTTACATGACAATGACAAAAAGCAGGAAAGCCAAGATAGATACGAGGACACAGGCCGACATAGTGTACAAGGAGAATGACGTTGATAGTTCAACGATTGATTTACCAGTGCAGGCCCTGTGGCTGACGCTTGGCCTCGTGGCTTCCGGGGTGGATGGTCACAAGGTCTATGTATTGTCAGTGTCTATTCGTATCATACAAAATGTTTTAAAGTAGTCTCCTGGTCGACAAGATACA
>VJOZ01033965.1:7495-23602 GCA_009801055.1 Stichopus horrens
TGGAGAGGGGGGGGGTGTGGGGGCTAAGGATTCGGTTTGAAATGGAAGACAGGGGTGTTACATGAAGCTTTGAAAGTAAACTGGATTAATTAGGGCAAAGTCTTTAATTAAATATAGTTTTCATTGATCGACGAAGAGCCTGTGCAAAGAGGGCACTGTCCCTTTGTGGATTTGTGTAATATTTGATATGTAGACTTTCCTGTTTTGTTGTTTCTTCTCTCAGTTATTCATGCAATGTGCCTTACTGCTCTGGATACAGTACATTGCAAGCATATGTAACAGTGAGTGAAACTGTTGGTGCAGTGTGTGTCTCATATACCAGCAGTAGCATCATCGTGGTACATGTCCATGCAAGGTTCAAGACTTACTGGTACCGTGTAAGGCTCACTTTTACCAAGAGTAACATGATTGTTGGACATGACTGTGCAAAGTTCAAGACTTGTTGGTACTCTGTGAGGCTCACTTTAACCAGTAGTATTACATGAACATGGGACATGCACATACAAGGTTCAATGCATATTTTGCACCTTTTAGTGGACCTGTGACCCCGAAAGTAATCCTCAGTTTACGTATGAACCAGTTTTGAGTATTTGATGAATGTTGGCCTAATAAAAATCGACATTCGACCCACTTGACAAAGATTGATCCTGATTGTTCCATGTTTCTTGAATGTTGGCCATATAATCTAACATTCTGTTTACACACAACATACAATGTTAGAAAGTGTATTCATAGACAGGACCTCTCTTAGCTGTGGAACCCTTACAAGTGATGGTGTGGGACTCGTAGCATGATACACACCACACTAGCTGGTATGCATATGACAGATTCTCATGAGAATCATCTCACTGAGATTAAAATACATCTTCTACTCTTCAAAGACATTTAAAGCAACGTCCCAGACACAGACCGACATTGCAATGACGATTGACTTATTTAGTCCCTATGGTTTTAAGTGCAATACCTCATATTAATAAGGGAAAACCATCTGATGCCATTTATGCGAAGTTCTGATCCTGTCATTTGCAAGATAGAAGTAGGAAATGAGCGACACAAAGTTTATATCCTCATTGTTGTCGTTTTGTAAATTGTTGTTATCGTGACAGAGATGTACGTAGCACTGTATTGTGCTCTACAGTACCATCATTTATGTAGTTAATTGAAAGTTAAACTTGTCCCCTCACTAAGCCCCAGTTGAGTTTGAAATGCAGTCCTTCTGTGGACTCCATCTTGCCACCTTGTCATAGATGAAGGTGTGTTGCCTAAATCGTTCCCGTTTATTTGCACACCTGCGATTCTAGCATACAACTGGGGTGATAATTACTACAGCTGGCCCTGCACAAAACTGATAAAAACCGCCAGGAGAAAACTCTCCCGCTACTCTCTGGTGCAACCAGGAAGCCAAAGGAAAATTTATGGAAACCTTTGAACAGCATAATTTGAGAACCCTGGGTGCAGGCACCTGCTTCCAGTAGGGAATTTTTTTTTTTTCTGAAAATATAAATACAGACAAATTTACAGGCATGCAAAGTAGTTAAGACTAATACTTGTGTGTATATTTCAAATATACAATGGCATGTGTCTGATTACAGTAAAGTAGCAGTGCTACTATAGCACTACACTGCTGGTATATCGTGTGTGTGTGTGTGTGATGAGCGCTGAATCGGCAAAGATGCATCCTCAAAGTCAGCTGCGCCTCAAGCTAGCTGAGCTAGCTCTATCAGCAGAAGCAGCAGCAGTGGTATTAGTACACTATAATGATCCTACTTCTGTTGCATTACTACCGATGGTAGTTTCCCACCGCTGGTGACAACCTTCGTCGTCAAGCGTGCCGTCGTTCTTGTATGCATTGGGTATTGAAGCCCCGCTCAGCCCGATAAAAAGAAGAGAGGAAAAAAAAACTAAAAAAAAAAAACAGTGGAGTAGTAAGAAGTAGGCAGATAGGAATAAAAATTCACTGCCACAACTTGTGGGCATGGAAATTTATCNNAAAAAAAAAAAAAACGACAAAAGAGAAATATATCTAGGGAAGAAGAGAATGAGCTTTGATAGATGATATCAGGGAACAAACAGCTCTGGCTGCAAATATGTAGTTGACCTACAGTGTATTATAACATCTGTATAAATTCATTCAAAATTTGATAAAAAATTGCCTTCCAAAGAGAAATGGCAAAAGAATTTTGGTGAAAGTTAAATTTGCTATGTGGGGTATATGGTTTACACAACTGTATGCGGTATCTTTGATGACACTCCCACTGGAAGAATGAAAAACTAATTGGAGAAATGATAAAGTTCGATGGGGAAAAAAATTTCCATGGAAACCAGAAAATCATCATGTACCTTCTGAACATTGTTTAAGATTTGTAAAATGGTAGCTAAAAGTTCACTGGACATTATTATAGTCAGGTAAAAGTAGACAACAGGAAGGGACAGAAGCAATCGACAACCTAAAAGGGTATTCTCTTGCAGTTTTAATGTAACCATGCTTCTTCCCAGGCTGTGTATTTTTCATGTCTTTACCTGTGTAATCGTGTGATCATGGCAGGTCTTTCCTCCGGTACACATGTAGGTCTGATAAACTGAACACTAGTTACTTTCAGAGGGTCTATGGATGGCTTGCAAGCTAACTGATTCAGCTGTTTAAACATGTTTTTTTTTTCGATAGCAGGTGTAGGCTGCATGCAGTGCCAGCATTATCATACTTCCTCTTTCCGTGGATACTCTTTGTGATTGCCAAGTTATGGTAACACTAGTCCCTCCTAGCTCTGTCCCAAAACAAATATTCTACTGTAAAAAATTAATGGCAGAATTCTCTTGAACAGGTAGTAATATATGGTTTTGAGTGTGTGTGTGGGGGGGAAGGGGGTTAGTTTGATATTGAAGTAGATGAGCTTAACCGTTGCAAACTTTTTGCAGAAAATTTTGTTTCTGAAGGGAAATTTAGAAAGGAGTGAAATGTAACTTTAGAGAACATATGGTATAAAAAAGGCATATATATCCTGAAACAAGATTAAGCTTACATCATATAGTCCTGAGGTAGTAAGATACATTGACTCACACCCTATGTAAACAGGGAATTTTGTGTCAGTAAATTTTGATGGGTGAGCTATGAATTGCTTTTTCAAAAGCACTTCAGAACTGAAAAAAAATCACTTCAGAACTGAAAAACTGAAGCAAAATGAACACCAAAGTTGTATTGATGACTGACTTCATGGGTATATTGTACCACTGTTGGTAATCAGTGAGATCCAAACTTGTTACATCTTTTCATTGTTACTTATAGTTTGACTATCAATACGATGGTAACCTTGCTGAATTTCAGACATATTAAATGCAGATGCTTTGTTCCATGTATCAGGCAATCATCAAAAGTTAACTTGGTGTCCCACTAGCTGCAAATGAGTGCTTGATCTAGATGTGACTAACAGGACTTTCAAAAGCAATGAGTACTCATTAATTTCTAGTCACTTTTTGTTCATACATAAACATGTAACATACATAACCAATTTACCACATATAGCCAATAGACATACAACCAACTTACAAACATACAGTTATGTGTAACCCTGATGCGTCGACATGTAATAAATATATGCTTTTTCTCTTAGTATGAATACTTTGCATTCATGAGATAATTCCAGTTTCACATGAAAAGCCAGTGAAACTTGATTGCGCAGTGATGCAATGGTATGTTGTAAACCCAAGGAAAAACAAACATACTGTTATGTAGCCCTATCTAATACAAAACTAAGAATCTTTCAAAGTAAGACACAATAAGACTACACCATGTGATCAAATTGTCCCGGCCTAGTGCTTGCCTTCATGCATGTATATTGATTATACAAAGAATGTTGAGAAAACCCAAATTGACTATCAATTGATTGACAACATCACAAATAAGGAAAAATGTCTGGATTTCATTCATATCACATCCCAATATCTTGTGTGAAAGAACACCAGCTACTGTAGCATGAATGGGTATTTCTTTTTTAACCAATATTGTGTCAGAACTCAACATATTACTGTACATCCACTTTGAACTACTAGCAGTTTTATGATTTTATTTGCTGTTCTTATTCACACAAGAGTAATTGATGTTCCGCAGCTCGCCAGCGGTACTTGTTATACTCTTCATAGCAGACCATCTGGGTGTTTATAGGCAGTTCCGTGTGTTCGCTAATGATAGCTTTCGAGTTTAGCCACCTGACTACGTGCGACAACGTTTCGCTTCGGTTCCACCACTGAAAAGTTCACGTGTTGAGCACAGGGCTTGATTATCCCTGACTGTCTGTGTACAGTTGAATGTATGAATACATATTACAATGATGTCAATATTAATACAAGAGCAAACAGAGGAATTTCACTGGACCCTTTGGTGCATATGCTCAGCATTAGTTGGGTAACTGATATATGCAGTAACTGTATTGAGTCCTTAGTTGCTGGTACACAGTATCAATGAACTACTGTACATTAAAATAATAGTGGTAAGCCGTTTAAGAATCCAATAACAATTGAACTATCGTTGTAGGAGGGATGGAACAGGCAACTGTTTAAATATTGAAGTACAATTGTGTACTAGCATATGGCAGTCACTAATATCACAAGCAGCTAGCTGATTGTACTTGATGATTGCCTCCCCCCTCCCACCTGAAATAAAAAGAAAAGTCAAAATGGAAAAATTTGGGGTGGAAGAAAGAACACACTTGGCAAGGTTGAGTGTAGATAATCTGCAGGAGGGCCACGTGATCAGGTTGTATTGAGATATATACCATAAATGAGTAAATATGGGAATGATTTGTTTATGAACAATATTACATGTCTGGCGTTGATGTTGGACGGCTCCAAAGGATGCCACTCGACGAGGAACTATGTCGTGTTGGAAAGCACAGTTGGAATACTCAAATACATTCCTCTTTAGTAAAAGTTTGACAGAATTTTGAATCAAGTCACTCAGACAACTTTAAAGTGGACTAAATCAATTGGTAACAACTCTTAGTAGCAACACTTCCATTCCAGTACTGCCACTGCCCTTGGATGCATCCTATCCCTTAAAAATTGCCGGTTATCTCTCGTTTGAGTTACAGAATTTTGATTTGACTCGGTAATTTTGTCAACTTCAACTTTTCATATTAAGTGATATTCATAAACTTGTGAGCTTTTTTTTTTGGAGTAAGATCACATTGGTCATACGTGTGTAACTTTTAAATGCATTGATTGGTTGTTCCAGGGCTCGAATGGTATCAGCTTTCCTGGGATGATACACAGTGACCCCAACAAAGACACCCCAGAAGATCTTTCAGTGAACAAAGATGATGATGATGACGATGATGGTGACGATGACAGCGAAAAAGCAAATGAGACGGCACCGGCTGGAGTTGACCCTGAGAGACTAAAATCATTCAATGTGAGTTTTATTAAGAGTTTATAAACGTGGTCATGACACATTAAACGAAAACTTAAGGAGAGAGAAATTGTAGACTTACATGCATGAAAAGGTAGTAAACAAATGAAGTATGGTTTCCATACTGGATATTCAGTAGGAGGTGTGTGAGTTTAACTTCCTAACTTGCATGTACCAAAGTTTGTTTTCGTCACAAGTTAAAATTTCAGTCTTCCAATCTCTGTGTTTTTTTGTCCCCTTCTTGCAGATGTTTGTCCGTCTGTTTGTGGACGAGAATCTTGACCGTATCGTTCCAATCTCAAAGCAACCTAAGGAGAAGATACAGGCCATCATTGAGGCCTGCTACAGGCAATTCCCAGAATTCCACGAGAGAGCTCGCAAAAGGATCCGCACCTACCTCAAGTCCTGCAGACGCATGAAGCGACAACGAGATCAAAATGGAATCGATTCGGTAAGTTCTGAATGAATAAGAACTCCAACTGCAATACACATATTTAGTGGAAAGAGAAAGAATCTTGACAAGAAGTTCCATCATCTGGAGGGTTAGAACTGTGTATGATTGATTGTACAACGGTCCCATGGAAGCAATCTTGCACCATCAGATGTTCCTGCCTTGAAACCTTCTCACGATCAAAATGAAATTTGGATTTGGGGGAAGAGAGGATGGGCAGGATCAGAGAAGTATGGGGAGGGACGTGGGAAAGATAGTGAGCAAACTTTAAAGAAAGGATACTGAATGATCCAGTACAGATGGGGGAGTGACACATGAAGAATGGGAAGGGGTCCACCTAGGTGGGGGGAATGATCCTGGGGGAGTATGGAGAGGCATTATGGGAGGATGAGACTGATCCAGAAAGATGAAGAACTTACCCCCCCCAAAAAAAATGATTGGAAGCAATCTAGGAAGGATGGAGTGACCCAGGGAGGATAGGAAGGACCACAGGACGGATGGGAGTGATCAGAGAGGGAAGGAGAAAGCAAATTGATTGGAGAATAAGAGGACAGGAAGGAAAAAAAATTCAGGGCAAGACTTTGAGAAGATGGTAGAACTGTTTGCTCTTTGACATTGTTTATTTTTTTTTTGCCATTTCCGTACATACAACAGGACATCAATCTAATTCACAATACTAATTAGTGTTCCAACCAGTTTAGTAGATGACTCATGCTCAACACTATTTGGTGCTTGCAAAGATTTGCATAATTATTGACCAATAGTTTCCAGGAAAATTGCAATCTATGTTTTAACTCAATTACGAACAACTAGACTGTGGTAAAAGCCCTGTCAGGTGTTAGGACGTTTTCAGTGAATGTTCCTCGTTCGTTCCTTTGTGTCAAGCACGTATCCTCATTTTGTTTGCATGTCGGTAACAAGACCAGCAACTGTTGCCTTCTGCATTTGAGGATGATCTGACAGTTTCACCAACCTTGACACGGTTTTGGAAGACTCTCCGCAGTATGGTTCACAGAGCTATCAAAGCTGACTTTAGGGATATCTACGGTTCCAAATACCTTCATGAATACATTATTCTTGTCATCTAGGTTTTGTTAGTTGATGTAATCAAGCTACTGTTTTACTCAACTATCTCAGCCATCTAAACATATCATCAAAAGGATGGTAGAGGTACCCTCACTGGAAGAGGTCAAACAAAAGCAAATCCAAGTATTTAATGATTAGAATTTTTGTAGATCTATATAATTGAAGACCTCCTCATAGTTTGATGTTTGGTGAATGTTTCAGTGTATGTAAGGTTGTAATTCCTAATTCTAAGTTGTGAGAACGGTGCGAACGCCAAGCTTAAGACAAGGAGATTGTCACGACTGCAGTTCTTTGTAAGTTACATTTATTCTTTCTGTTTATGTACACTTTATTTGTTGTCTTAGTCGATGACAAATGTGCTTTCGTTTTGCTGGGAGATCGACCTGTTATGTCGTGTCTCATCTTCTGCTGCCCAAAATGTTCACAAGAATCTGACATTTGAGCTTAGATAAGGCATTTTTTTTTTATTTTTCTGTAACTCTGGGAAGGTTACACCAAACGTAACAAACATGGTAATGTGATACAAGAGCACACACCAATGAGCTTGTCATGAAGTATAACAAAGCTATGCCGAAGCTTTGAAAGTCATTATGTTTGGAGATTTGATGTCTAATGTGCTTTCATTAGCTTGTGAAAGCTTCAATAATAGTATTGTGTAAACACTTCACTGGGAAACATCTCTGTACGAGAATTTTTGCCAAAAGTCCAAAGCAGAAGCACCAAAGAAGCTTTCAGCGTCTATAACAGTATATATGTGATTATGCTGTTTGACAGGAAACTCCATCAATGCTGCTACGATAGTTTTGGAGGAAATGATTGGTGTTTTGATGTTATTTATCATTGTGGCACAAAGAAGGGAACCAACTCTATCTCTCTTTGGGATCTTCCTGTCTGAATATATTTGACAAAGTTGACTCATTTATTTCCTCAGCTTTTTGCCCGATTACGTGGAAATTCGCATTTGATAGACTAATTTTCGAAGTCGATAAACCGTCAGTACTAGTCACCCAGAAAAGGTTACCTCAGTCCTTTACATGACAATCCTGGTCAGTTTTGTTTTGCAGACTAAACACTGCTTTGATGAGAAAAGGGTAGTTACCCCACGTGAAATAAATGTCAAATACACCAACTTATTTGATATTTACATTCACCTTAAAGTATTTTGAACTTTGAAGGAGTTTTAATGAGCAGAGTCATTTGTTAAAATTTGTTACCCCATAACAGCTGGCATATGTATTTGTGTATGAATGTGTTTGCCCAGCATAGGTGGGCATGATATCTCAAGATGATGGCAACCTTGAACAAATCCCACTTTTGATACAAAGTTGTATCAAACTGACTAGAAGAGGCCATTTAGTATGTTGTCATTAATGATGATAGGTCATATTGTGTGGTGAACCTTGTAAACACTAGCCCCAAACACGATATTTCAAAAAAATAAGCTTAGGCAGACCTAACATAAACACATTTGAAGATCATTAAAAAAAAACTACCCTCACATTGTGCAATACTAGCTTGCTACATACAGTAATGAGCCACACTGGCCTGCCCAACTGTTACTGGCCATATATATAATGAACCACTTTGGCCTGCATAGCTGTTAGTGACCACAAAATCTAAAACTCTGGTCTGTCCAGCTGTTATTGGCCACATCTAATGAACCACTCTGGCCTATCCAGCTGTTAGTGGCCAAGGAACCACTGTAACATGTGTGACTGTTAATAACAGCAGACATATAATGAATCAGTATGACCTTCCCAGCTGTTGGTGACTGTATAATAAACAACTCTGGCTTGGCTGGCTGTTAGTGGCCATATTATGATCCACTCTGCTGTTACTCTACAGACCTAATTAGGATTACAAACAGAGTGCATACAACCTACAATACAGTCAATTTTATTCTTTTTAATAGGTTTGCATATTGTTTTGATGAGTTTTTATGATACATTCAACACAGACGAGGAACAGTCACAACTACAGTAGTGTCAGCCAGTGTAGATGAGGTTTGTACCTCCCTGTAGAATGTCATAATCTGACCAAGTATCACAAACCAAAAAACAGTCACTCACATACATGCATGGTATCGAACATCAATTATGATTAAAAAGGGGATTTCCATGTTCTCCAGACTTAGAAGCAGTGCCCTAAAACTGGCACCGTTAGGAGAAAACAAAAACCCATGCAAATATCTGTTTGCCTGCCAAAACATGTCTTCGTGTGTAAATGCTCACCACCACTGAGGCATGTAGCCAGCCAAATTTGAGTGCCGGGTTAAAAGTCTGATCTGGGGAAAGCACCTCAACCCACTCCATGGCATCTACCCCATTTTTCAGCCATTAAATTTTCATTTTTTCCCTCATTTTATTTAGAAGGTACTGTAACTTTGGGGTTAGTTTTATTAGTTTTAGCTCTCGATTGGCAGATTTGTGGTGCATGGGGAGACGCGTGTTTGCCTGGAGTGCTGGGCGGAAATATCTAGTGCTGGGTGTGGCCGCCCAGCACCGCCCACTGTAGCTACATCCCTGCTCACCACGTTACTGTACCCTTAGAAGTTAAGACTGTATGATGTGGCATACTGTACTGATCGGGCTTGAAGCCACTAGTGTGATGTGTCCTAATTCTGACAACAGGCTAGTGTGCTACAACCCTATGTATGTATGCATGTTGCATTCTACAGTAGTACTTGCAACAAATTGCTTAAACATTTTACGTATGGGTATCCTGAATTAAGTGGCATCTTGAAAGTGAAAATGGCGCAATCTGGAAGCATGCAGAGATCAATTGGGCATGGTGTCTCTTCCGGCCCAGATCACATGACTTTGTGGCGATGAAGTAAGCATCAGATGATTAATGGTGGGTGTACTATTGAATTCCAAGCACATGCATCACATTACATTTAGAAATTTACCAAGACTTGTCATTACATGTTTTTCTTTTTGGATTTTCATGATAGCATTGAGATCTATGGACTGTGACCTCTGGTTTCCTTACAAATGTAAACTTAACTGGACTTTTTAGTGGGAGATGTGACACAGTAACCTCAGGGATAAACCAGTTGTTGCCTCATAGTGTTCAGTTTGGAGCAAAAATAGAATTTGAAGGATTTTGTTATTAGTGGTTATTGTGTACAGCTGAACTTACGGTACCTAAAGTGGTGCAATGTTAGAAGGACAGTGGACACACGTGGTAGGAAGTTCATTGGTGTTTTTGTAGGTTTTCCATTGGTCTCTGGCTGGTACTGTGTGATTGATATTAGACGAACATTCACGTGTGCAGGTTTGTTGGTGATTTACTAGCGTAACGCTGGTGGTTTTAAAAGGTCTGAATCAGAGTAGAGGCCACATGAATTCTAAAATTCGACTAAAAAGCGTATTGAATTGGCATCAGCAACTTATGGTTCATGTAACAGGTATTAAGATTGAATCCACAGGGTCTTAAATGCAAAAATGTTGATAGAGGAAAAGCTGTTAAAATGACTTATCTCTAGCATCACTAGTGTACAGTACTAACTAATGTAAGTAGCTTCAATTTTTGTGCAATTGTCCTACTTCTGACATTATTAAGTAGGAAAATTGACATGTTTCATGTTCATAAATACAAACTTTATTTGATTTTGTATGTGATTGTGTGTTTACTCAATCAATTATACATATTTTGAAGATTACTGAAATGTTATTAGATTAATAATCACCTTACTCACTACTTTCCATCAGGTCTTCACTTCACCCCCTCCCTCCTAGATATTCGATGCAGTTAATTTTCTATCATGTTCTTTGTCTTGCAGTTATCACACCATTGAATGAAGTCCAAATGTCATTGATAGTGCATGACACATCATACAGAAAGGTTGATTGAACTTCTCAGCCTCTTTCTGTAACAGTTAATAAGTAACTTTTTTTGCCCTGCTACTTGTTTCATGATAAGATAAAGTAAAGTAGAACTAAATTGCTTTTGCATTCCTAGTATACCTTTAGAGGCCAGATTTCCAATCTTAGGTGGAAAGGGGGGGCTCCATGGAGGTTGACCGACAATCTCGAGAGGTATAATATGATCAAGACAGCAAGTATGGCCCAGAGCTATATGGAATGAAAATATGTGTAGTACAAATGTTTGTATTTTGATATGGGGGAAATCATATTTTAAAATAGTTTGGAGTGTCTTGTTATTGTTTTGGGTCTATTCGGAATAAATCGTAGTCACCATTTGTTGGAACAAATTCTTTACCTTGGATCTTTCCTATTTATCCAATTCTCCCATGCAGTCGACCATCCGACCAACTCCGCCTCATTTAACCTCAGCCAGGGCGGAACAGATCCTAGCTGCTGCCTGTGAGAGTGAAAGTGAAAATGCAAGGAGGATGAGGATGGAACTGTTACAGCAACAGCAGCAGCAACAACAACAGCAGATACAACATCCACAACAAACATCAACAACCCCAACACCACTACCAGCACAGGTGAGGACTTGTAGCTACTAGTGAAACCCAATGCAGCGGCAACCACCACAAACCCATTACCAGCAAAGATAAATACTATGAGAAGCAATCACCAATTGTAAAGCCAATCTAACCCCACTACTTACGCAGGTAAAGAGCAATGACCATTTAATCCCAAAGTGATAGCCACCCTGTACCTATTACCAGCACAGGCACAGTCTATTAACCAGCGATATCTTTTGCAACAGCCCTTCTAACCCCACTGCTAGAACTGGCAACATGTCACCTAATCCCACTACATGCACAGTTAAAGACCAGTAACGAGTGATCCCCAAAACAACTGCCATCCCAGTTCTATTTCTCGGCAAGGCAAAGATTAAACCAGTGATCTGCAAAGCAAACTAAAGGCCACCTCAATCCTACCATTGGCACAAGTAAAAACTAGTATCTCACAAACACAAAGCAGCCGCCATCCCAACTCCACTCCCAGCAGAGGTAAAGACCAGTGACCCCTGAAGCAACCATCACGCAAATTAAACTAGTGGCACATACAAAGATTACTTTAACTAGTAAACCCCAAACTACAGCTATATCTCCTACGATAGTTGTGGGTTAGTGAAACTTGCAAGCATGAGCACATACAACACACATACCACCATGACAACAGGACAGGACGTGCAACTTGAATAACGTAATACACATCAGTCATCCCAGCACCAACACAACCACAACAATTAGCAATTGCCCAACCCTGGTGCCAACAAAGGTAAGTGTAGTATGTAACTATACCAATCAGCAGATGGCCAACCCTGTTGTAAGCATAGGTAACGAAAAGTCTTGAACCACAAAACCAACAGTAAGCCAACCCTGGTAGTGGTGTAGGTAAGGACTAGCACTGAACGACAGCACTCAATAGTTGCCCCACACTGGCGCCAGCATAGGTAAGGACGAGCACTTAACTTCGACAATAAATAATTGCCCAACCCTGGAACCAGCATTGGTAAGGACAAGCACTGAACCACAACACTCAGCAGTTGCCTGACCCAGTACAGTATTGAACCATGAAATTGATAGAAAGCCATCCCAAGTAGCTCCTCTTAGGGCATTTAACCACAACAATCAATAGATAGCTACTCCTGGTTCCAAGATAGGTAGTAGATAGTATTTAACACCAAAAAAAAAAAAAAAAAAAAAACTTAAGCAACACTCCAGTGCCATCACAGCAAAGGGCCAGTCAGTACTAACCCAATAAGCAACAGGCACTGATGTCTCCACAGAACTGATTCACAGGTGGATGTGAGTCATATCAATATTTAACATCAAAACATATACATGTGCATATATACATATGTATATGTTTAAGTTACAAACTTTGTGCCAATGTTTCAACTCCGTGTTAACAAGGCGTGGCAGAACATTACGTAGAAAAAAAAAAAAGAAGAAAAAAAGAACAGAGACGGGCGAAACATGTGTCATTGCAACATACTGTTGTCTTGAGAAGGAAGTGGACAGAGTGATAAAAAGACAAACAATCAATCATAAAGTGACATCCGATCAACTTATGTTTACTCACGTACATTGCGGCCACACAAGTCATCAAATTCTCATTAACAGCAAATCACAATAGAGATCATCTCTATTCATTTCCTTTCATTGTGTTAAACTGCTAAATAGTTCTTTTTTTTGTAGAGTCTCATCGTGAAAAATGAAGCAAAAATAAATAGATGGCTAGGGATTTAGTTCTCTCTTCCTTATTTACTCTTTTCGAGACCCAATTGAATTTCACTTATGTGCTAATGCTGAGAGACACATACCAGGAAGAAATGCTGACAAACAAAGTAAATACAAAGGAAAATAATTGTAATAGTTGATGATGTAGTTTGAATTGGGAACTTAGTCGTCAAGTATTGTCGAAGCAAATCGGGTGGATTTCTTGTCTTGTCAAAAGTGTCGTCCTACGTACGAGGGGTGGCGCGTCTCGAACGAATTTCTTCCAAAATTTTAAATCTGGATATCACATACTCCGCATCCCTACCAGCTGGAGTCAGCAATAGTTGAACATCTGCACCAAGAGATTCACCTCTCCATGATAGTGTTGCTGGCCTTGTGCCAAGGATCACAATACGGGCTATTGTTGGCTCTCGTGTCGTCGAGGAAAGACTAGATGTCTAGGCCACTAATATCAAAGGTTTGATATACTTTTGTTTCCTTTGTGGCGAGCCGTGATCCAAGTGCGAAAAATGAGGCACACGTATCTGATTACTTTTGGCATTCTCTAACCCTTGTTTCCTCTTCTATAAAAATAGTGATGAAAGGCAAAGAAATTAGATGCAGACACAGAATTTCAGCCGAAGATTGGCTTTTGACAACTTCATGTCCAACAACCCATTCAATTTGAGAAAGTTGGTCGAATGTGATATTGAAATTTCTGATACTGGCTGGATCTTTGCCACTGAATGGGACAATTGGTTAATGTAACAGTAAATCTTCAAAAAGAGGGGAAAAAATATGTGGAGGGTGATGGAGGATACAATTCAGCCTGTTACAAGCATCGCCCTTACCAAAACAATCAAATGAAGCCTTGAGCTTGCTGCTTCGGGTATATTAAAAAAAAAAAAATATAACAAATGTTGACAAGAAACATAACTTTGACTTTGTCTAGGTTCTGCTTCTGATGGAAAGTATTACTTTTCGTAGATACTTAAGTAACAGCATTCAGTGGAAGCTTAAGCTCTGACTATGTAACTAGTGCATTTAGTCCATGTCAGTGTTGATCATGTGTGTGACCCCAAACAGACTAAACTAATCATATTAATAGCCAACGAATCAAACTTACTAATGATGAATCAGCAAAAATGGTCACCTGCGGTTAATCTAATGGTTACAAATGGTTGGACTTTTTGTTAAAATGCAACTTGACATGATCTAATGTAGATTCTAAAATTACCTCAAACTTATTATGTTGATAATGATTATGTTGATTGTTGTAAATACAGAGTAGTCATGTTGAGCAACAATCTACAATATGAGGTAATATTTGGTGATCACATGGCTTTCATTCAACTCTCTGTCTAATATCCTAGACGGAATCCCAAACAGATCGGACGACGGTCACGGCCCAGGCCACGCCACCTACCAGGACCTATGAGGAGACCATAAACAAACAGTCGCCGAGGGCCGTGGGGTACCACTTTGAGAACGGCGTGAGTGCGTCCCACGACCAATACTACGCTACCCCACAACACCAAAGTACCATACAACAGACGACGCAACACACGCCGATGACAAATGGTGAGTTCTGTAAATGAATGGAATCAAATTGGATTGACAGACATGCTGGAAGAATGAAACATGTTGTTGACCCTACCATTTGATGATACACGTGAGTGACACAATCTACGGAAATACCTCGGGGGATCGTGTACGTCCTTGATATAACACTCTATCTGTTCATTGACAGTATGTGACATCATGTAGAACAATTAGACTCGGGTTCAATAACAACTTAATTCTTTGTATTATGCAATGTTCTGTATGTTTGCATATACATTGATGCTTATTTCATTTCATGAAATTTGTGCTTCACAATGATCTGATGAGAACTGAAACATTAAAAAGAGTGTACATAGAGTCAACACCATGAAAGGAATTAGTGCTCTACAAAGCCAGAGAGGGCTTGGCTTACTAGGGTACCGTCATAATTCTAACAGCATTTTTGTGTTACCAATTTTCGCTACCTAGGGATAGAACTGCTAATGTTAGTTTGACAGCTGAAATAGAAATTTACGACTACGATATTTATGCTGTCCGCTTCCATGTGTTTTTGAGTATTTAGGTGCATTGATATACCAGGTTAGCATCATTACAGAGTTTGCAATATTATGTGAAGCACTGGTAGTTTGCATGCTTCATTCTCAAACGACTTTGGGTGAGATAAATGTCAATGTTAACCACGTACTTGAAATGGGTAAATGAAGTAAGTGTTCAGTGAGTAACTGACCTAAGTCAATGCTGAGTCTCCTTTGGTCCCCCTCCCTCTTTGGTCCCCCTCCCTCTTTGGTCCCCCTCCCTCTTTGGTCCCCCTCCCTCTTTGGTCCCCTCCCTCTTTGCTCCCCCTCCCTGTTTGCTCTTCAAGGCTCACTGAGCATGGAACTCTCGTTGCGGATCAACTTTTGTCATGCAGACAAGATCTAGATGTCTCCTGTTACACATTAGTCACTGTCACTGCCTTTCATGTCTCCAGACAAAGAAGTTATCACGCCTTCCCTTGTTTTTGCTCCGTGAAAGGACCCCCGCCTTATCAATTTCATGCAAAGCTCTCACTCTCCCTTTGAACAGATCTTTGCGAGGCGAGCTGTCATGCCTGGTTGAGGGATGGGAAAATTGGGAATCCACATAGATCTGCTCAAACTGCAGAGGGCTTGAGAAAGGGGCAATCGGTTTTGTTCCATCAAAGTGATTTTGACTACCATAAAATAATTAGCAATGTCTGGTGTCAAGTTTCTGGGATTGCCTGCGTGGCCTTGTTATCGAAGAGACAGTTTTTGATGTGATGGAGGTATAACATTAGGTAGTGCTACAAAATGTGTCATCTGTCCGTGGATTTGTAGTGTGATATGGGTTAGTGAGACGGAGGATTCAGACAAATCAAGTGTCTACTGCCTCTGAGATGCTCATTTTCTTTTTGTGATTGACTTCTTGACCAGATAAATTCCATTTTTGAGGCACTGTGTT
>VJOZ01034003.1:214-16573 GCA_009801055.1 Stichopus horrens
CATCTGGCAATTTGTGTGTGCGTGTGTGAGTATCTGGTCACCACCCTTCCGTAATTGCCAGCCTTTTGGTCTGCCAGTGGAGCTCTTACACTGCGTGTGTTTTTCACTTGCCATCGTTCACCTTTCAACGTTCTCAGTCGAGTATCTAGGATTCCTAGACCATGGTCAATACGGTAATGCATAGGTTATATGAGGTGAGGGATAACGCGCTGTGAATTTTGTTTACATCTACTCAACTGTTTCTTTCTGTTACCTTATTTTATACATAAATAAGTGGCATTTGAGTTTAGACGGTTCCAATAGTTTGGTTGGTTAGAGCAAGAAAAAATTGATTTTTACATCATCCTCTGCAATAGATTACACAACAACATATTGGAAACAAGAAAACGCAACCAATGCCATGTGTCAGGTATTAATTAATTTTATCTCTGTAATTAGTTTTGAGAGGAGAATTAGCAAAGATAACAGGATTAGACCATGACAACAAAAGCAAACGTGGACGCATAAAGTCAGCGACAAAGTGAATAATGAAATGAAATAAACGAACGGTATAGAAAACATACATGCTTCCTGTTAGAATTACTGTATTAGCCTGTGCATTTGAATTTCTATATGCCTGAAGGCTGTGGGTATCCATTTACAAAGCATTGAAAGGAAATGTTTTCTCTGACCTCGTTCATGAATACAAAATTGCCCCTTTCGTCTTTCAACTTTCATCCCCTTTCCTCAATGATCTCTCAACCCCTTCTCTCATCCGTCTCCCATTTGTCATCCATTTGTCCCCCCCCTTCTGTAATCCATTTCTCATTCCCCATGCCTCATCCATCTTTAAGCCCTCAGCTCATATACCCATATGAGGAGGGTTATGGGTTCGAGTGACTAATCAACAAGTTTTGACCTGCTTTAAATCTACTTTGAGGAAATGGCAGATGATGAGTTACAACTCTTTTGTAAAATAGCTTAACAAAAAATTTCTTCATGTGTTCATGTTTGATGTTAAAAAAAAAGGTATTTGTGTTTCATATAAACAGTTTATGGTAGGATATCTAGAAGAAGTTTGTTCTGATGAAACTTGTGACATAGCAGCTTTTTCATGATTTACATAGACACATATTTGTTCCATCAAGCAATGGATCTCATTTTAGTTGTGATGAGATACATTCCAATTTTCATTTTGACAAACATATGTCTTGTAAGCTGACAGTTTGTAGGAGTTTACATGGGCCTTAGGCATCACATAATCATGCCTTCCCAATAAATTCAGGTAAGAACTAGCACAACAGCTTTCAAATCACAGACAAAACTTGAGGATAAACACCTATTCCACTCGTAGCGTTAGCACCAGGTCCAAAACTCAGGTCCTGGTTCCCACAGCTGACAGTTGGTCCGGTACAGGTACAGGTACCAGAAAGAATAACCTCTTTTACATTTTGCTTAGGATGTTAATTCAGTGTAACACCATGTATGTTACGTATGGAGACAAGAAGGGACTGTTCTTAACTGAGCAGCATACATGCTGAACTTTGTCACATGTACAATGTACATTAAAGAAAATTTTGATTTACGTAACAATTTCAGAACTGGGTCCTGATGTCCCTGGAAAGGTACCAGGTTAATGGTGTACTCAATTTAAACACTAATTTACAATTTAACTCATCACATTCACCACATAGATAAGCGTCCTATGCTACATGTTTGCAAAAACAACACTCTGAAAATGATTTACTTTCAAAGCTATCTTTCTTTACAAGTTTTTTTTTGTGACTAAGTTGTCACAAACAAACAAACAAACAAACAAACAAACAAACAAACAAACAAACAAACAAACAAACAAACAAACATCAAGACACATATGCATACCTATGTAAGTATACGCATCAACATACCTAACATGCATACACACATTCAGTCATACATACATAACGCAAATGCCAACTCCATTCCATAACATATTATTTCCCTAAAATTCTACAGCACGTGTAACCTGTGCATGAACTCTGGCAGTGAGCCAAACTTTTCAAAGCTGAAAACATTCATGTGATTAACATTTCACAGTGCTCTGTGCGGGTATTTGTTGACTACCTTGATGTTAATCTGATGTAGTCAAACAGACCATTGGACTTTCGAAGTATCACAGGCAGGGTTTGACAAACAATTAATTCTTATAAAGTCATAAGAGTGCCAGGGAGAATAGAATAAGACTTACCCAGTGGGTTAAAGGAGCGTAAGTAGCTGTGACTAACATTTCGCACAGCACTTTTCGTAATGGCAGAGTCTTTGACAATGGCAGAGTCAGTCAGAAATTGCCTCAGTTGAGGCAAAATGCTGTTAATTTTTTTTCATTTTTCTTAAGTTGAAAGCCTATACATGAGTATGTATTCATGAGTATGTGTTGTACACTGTTCCATAGTTTTGCAGATACTTGTTGGTTAAAGGTCGTACAGCTGCAGAGTTAAGGAAAAACATTGATGACCTTGACCAAACAACATTCCTCATTCAAGGTAAGGCAAGGTACAAAACACATGATCGTGAATGTTATCTATGGAACATCAACATCGAGCGAAGGTCATACAAAAACATTTTTTTTCCCTTCTCTGCTGGGAACGATTTTGACAGAATTTGCAACAGACCCGCCGTTTTTTATTTAAGGATTATTTAGATTATTTAGGAGTTATATTCTTATACCGAATTTGGAGGAAGAAAAGGCAAAAGGAAAACTCAAGGATCTGACACCAGATAAAGAAGAGACTTTACCACTGCCTCAAATGACTGATGATATAAGACATGGTCGCTTTGTTACAAAATTTATGCAAGCATAGAATATACTGAAATCTGAGAGTCAATTGAATGACTACAATATTCCTTCTCAAATGAAAACCAGTTCACTGGACCATTGCCACCGAATTGGTAGATCGGACTGGGTGGGGGAGGGTTGTCACCTGCCTGCCCCTCACCAGAGCCTGAGAGCAGGGTGGGCACGAGTGGAAAGGGATGAAGGAGGGTGGGGTGAAAGGAATACATGAAAGGTAAGTTGGTGATAATTGCATTCACCCAGGAAAATGCACTCTCAGAATTAAAGGAAAACAATGTGTGTACTTTAAAGAAAAAGTCATCTTTTTCAAATTAATATTTGTGGACACAGAATGTACGATTATACTCAAAAAAAGCAAAGGAAAGAAGGGGTTTCTTCGATCTCAATAAATGTGTTTCCACAGATAGAACTTCAATATTATTTTTGCTCAAGAGTAACTCATTAACAGAAACTTTCAAAAAAGTCAAAATGATGCATCTTCCGTAACTCATCTTATCATTCTCTCACGTAATGTTTTGACGAGGCTATGGCTTTTGCAGATGTTCATGGACAATGCCTTGCTGGAGCATTGAAAACGACCTATTTCCCTTTAAACCACAGTCTCACAATATCAGTACGTATACACTGAATGATTGTGTAACTCAATTTTTTGTTTAATGTGTACTTATTTCTAAGGTGAACAACACCAGCACCCTTCTTTCCGTACAATTCTTTTTAACTTGAGAAGATGATGGCTTTCAAGCTTGGTTCAATACCACTGGGTTCTATATCCACATATCACTGATTACTTTGCACACAAATCGAGTGTAGTTGCTCGTGCTTTTATTTTTTTTTTTACTTTTTCAAAACTTACAGGTACTCCGTATCGAACTCGACCGATTCGTAATCGGTTTCGCCTATTGGAAAGTTGTAACATTATAAAAATTATGGTTGGTGGTGATGAATCTTTTATCAGCTTACAACTATGATACCAACAAAACAACTTCTCAAACAACACAGATTGACAGAACTGTGAGGGCCCTGAATATAACGTATTAGTGCTAAATTGTTTTACTGTTTACTTTGTCGGGTGACAAATTAAAATTGATGTGCTGGGAAACTACTCACAGTTTATGAGACTCATACAAGTTAAATCTATCAATCCTGTGTTTTTGCTACGATAGCGTAGCGTACGGTGACAATGCCCGGAGTGGATGTTGCCAAAAACCATCATTTCTTGAGCGAATTCCCAGCTTAACATGCAACTGTTTAAGTGCAATTGGTATTAAAAATCCATGTCCCTTGTTTGCACGGACATGGACTAAATTTTGGTTCATATATACAGGATCTTTTCCTTTTGAATCAACAACTTCAAAAAACAAAAATTATTGTTTAAATTATATGTCCATAGCATTATATGCAAGTAATGCTTAATTAACATGTTAGAATGTATTTTAACATTTTGAGCGAGTTGTAAAATGAAACAAGCATTCCAAAGCTTTTTGTCACCTGTGTTGACACTGTTAATGAGATCTTATTTGTCAACCACAATTTTTTTTTGTAACCTGTGTGACAAAATGTCACATTGCTAGCAAATTGATTAAAAAAAAAACTGCTTATTACAGGACCAAAACAAAACAAGCAATATCAAAATTTCAAGATTCTCAGAATCTGTTCTTTTCAGCAAATTTGATTCCCAGAATGAATAAACACTTGGTCTAAATTGAAAATTACTAGCTGTACTTTGTGACATATTGCCTGTGCTTATCTTTGAAAAAATATTTTCTTGCACCGTTTTGCACTCCTGATGACAAAGTTGGTGGGCAAATATATCTCTCATGGAATGTTCGACTTCTTTTGCATTTTCCTCGCCTTCAGCTTTGCCTCTCGTGATATACACTCCTATATGGCCATCCCAAAATATCTGAAAAGCTGATCAAACGGGCTGACATTTGCTTCACTCTTACTTCTTCATTTTTTTTGGGGGGGGGGATTTACATAATTAATAAACACCCAAGTGGCCAAGCTCACTGAAATAACTTAGATCATTATTTATTTCACATAAAAACATTTACTCAAGTATTGAGAAAAAAATCTCTGATTAACATAGTCAGTGGCAGGTATTAAGCTACGATGGTCTTGAATGTAAACCACAAATACTGGGAAATTAGCATTTCCTGCCACCTCCTTGTGCTTGAAAGGTTGCTTTACTCAGGCATGTAGCCACAGGGGGCCATGGGAGAGCGTGCCTCCAAAATTTTCAAAAAAAAAATTCAATAAAAGTTCCTGCTTTTCTTGAATAAGGGAAAATACCAGGAGAAGATACAAATCTTGTATCACTTTGTATCTAGAACTCTGAAAAAGGCAAAGATTTTTCAAAGTAAAGGGGAAACCCCTCCCTTAGAATGCCCAGGCCGGCAAAACACCAATGTGTTCCCCCAAAATTGGTAAGTATGGCGACGGGCATGGTTTTACTCAGCAGAATACGTGAAAAGCTTGCACTTGAATGATACTGTAAGACCAGAAATGAAACATCTGTGCCTAAAGCAGAACAAGCATGGAAAATATTTCAACATCAGTACTTGCAGCACTGAATGCAATGCCCGAATTTGCCAATGTAATGGTTCACCAACTTGCATGCCTGTGACATGTGACACATAATTACGGTATGTTTGAAGCAATACATATGCTTCAATGAATGAGCTGAAAAGCAAAATGACAGCACAAGGAGTAGTAACAATGAAAACAAGTTACACATTCGAGGAGGAAAATAATTTTGACGACTCAGTGCTGGAGTAAAAATGGGAATGATGGAAAAAAAAAAAAAATTGGGTTACCATACGGGGAGCGTCAATCAGAATACTGTGCTTAGCGAAAATGATGGTATCTTACTGAGAATCCTATAGATCAAAAACAGGCAGGGTGCAAGAAAAAGGAATACCTGAATGGAAAAATAGCTTGCAGAGTTTATAGATAAATTCTACACATTTAACGCAATGGGATGGCAACCAGGGAGAAGGGAGCTAGTGCGGGTTTAGGCCAGATGGCATTTGAGGCACATGTGTCAAAAGGTCATTAGCAGACTAGCATTGAAGAGGAAAATGCAGTTATGTTGCTGAGACAGGTCACTGAGAAATTGGGCAACTTCCACCTTATAATTAATATGCACTCTGCATGAAATCTTAATGAAGTTGGGAGGGTGGGGAGAGAAGGGTTGCAACCAATTTCAAATACCTCCTCTTTAACCTCTAGTTTGAATAAAAAGTGGACAGTCAAATGTCCTCATTGCTGCTGATAGGCATTCACTGAGAGGTGGACAACAAGGACACAAGAATATATACCCTTTAACTTTTAAGGGAAATAGGGCATTTAGAATATACCAACATGACATACAAAGGAAATAGCTTTAATCATTGTTTAACCATTCAGTCTCACAGCAATATACATCTGCAGTGGCTTCATCCCCTCAAAGCATTATGCATGTGATGAGTGACGGAAGATGCATCATTTGAATTTCGAGAAGTTTAGCTGAACAAATTACTCAGTGCTGGCAACAAAAAATGGAATTTCTGTCCGTGAGCAACTCATTTCTTGAAAAGAAAGCTATACTGCCCTTTATTATTGTGAATATAAGCTATCATTCTATGTCCACAAATGGCATTGGTTTTAAAATATAGTTGTTTTTTGTAAAACAAATGCCCTTTTTCCCTCTGCAGAGACCCTTTGTAAGTCATTCCCTCACCACACAGCTCAACATTTAGTGTGGGCTCATGGTTTGAGATCAAATAGGCTAAGACCTCATTTTAGAGCACCTTCTGACCTTCCAATGATCCCCCCTTCTCCTTTGCACCAAACATGAAAGCACTACATGGATCACATCATCGCATAGGTAAGTAGCTTTCTAGGTGTTCCCTGACCTTCCCAAAATGACAGCTTGCCATAGTACGTGACATTAATTTCAATATTTCTCGTTTCAAGGTTTTCCCATATCACATCACTGTTAGTGTCCCATGCACAATCAATTTATAATGATTCATGACAAAAAAAAAAAAAAACGAAACAAAAAAAAAAGAAAAATGCATGATGATGAGAACAGCTGTGACATTATGTTTTATTGCACATCATCCACATAATTTTATGCACACAAGGTCTACATTTGTACATACTGCATGAGTCTACCACAGTATGCATTACATGTATTGACAACGTACATAGCATACATGGATCTACTATACTTTAACTTTACATTTATTCACAAAAAAAAAAAAGCCATGTATGCAGCTGTGTGGCTCACACCTACCAATGTCACACCTACCACATGCATATGAAAGCCACGCAACATCATCGAGGGAACGGTACGTGTAAAATGCAGAGCCTCCAGGCATGCTGGAGTTATGTACTATAGCTTATCATTGTGAGGGACAACACTCAAACCGCAATCATAGCACTGACCCATCCACACATACTCATGGTAATGGTCTTCATGTGACCTCAAGTGAGCTTGGAAAGGCAAAATGTGTATTGTGCAAATTGCAACTGGTCACTAGGAACACCTGGGGTCAATACAACTGCAAACTGGGAGTTCATTATTAAAGGAGCGAAGAGGGGAACCGAATGGCCGCGGAAGATCGGCGGTTGACAAGATACAGGGGGAAGGTACCGAGTCACGGACGGATGGACGGATGGACGGAGACGGTCTCTTTCTGGGGTGCGTGGTATGAATGGTGGATTAAATATTAAAACCGGTTAATGTCAGAATGAAAGACAATCGAGATGAAAGCAAAACGACGACAAAACGATGAAAAAATGGATTAAGTTAGAACAGAGGGAAATTGACGGAGATAAAGGAAAAGATATCTCTGGTGAATGGAAAAATGAGCAAAGCTGATAATTTACAAAAAGGACTTGTCCAGGAAAACAAGAGTAAAGAAGAGGTTTGATTTCGGTAAATTCACACTACGATTTAGATCTCGATCTTCGCAGGAAAGCAGTGCAATTGTCCCAGAGACGAATGAACATTGGCCTTTCATATCTAGACAAAATGATGAACCTTATCAACAGATCATGTCATTTTTTGCCTCATTCCTATTCACTACACGACCAAAAGAAGTAATAGCTTCTGACGTGAAAATTGCTGTCACTATGCAAAGAAAAGAAAAGGAAAATAGAAAAAAAAAGAATTTAAGAAAAAAAGATTGAAAGAAACCTCCCCCCCAAAAAAGCCGTAGAAGAATGTAAACATACCTGCTAAAGGGTATGTATACATTGTCACAATGGCACATTGGCAGAACATAAAGGACAGGTCCTTTCGGAGCAATTAAGCACATTGACGGCAAACAATGGATTACAATAATCGTAGCATGAAGTCTGCTACGTATAACAGTGCTTTCTCTCTTTTTTCGTGCCTTTCGGGGACTTCATTCAGTATATAGTCAAAGCAGAGGATTAGGTGGGAAAGCAGTACACTGATATATACTGAAACTAAAATTTCTGTAGCATTCATTCCTTCTCCTCCCAAAAAGGGGATAACACCTAACGTTAGGACCCTCCCCCATATCAGCGCAGGGAAATAGATACTGCCACAATTTTTTTCTTTTTCATTTTTCATACCATAG
This sequence comes from Stichopus horrens, assembly GCA_009801055.1. Lineage (NCBI taxonomy): Eukaryota > Metazoa > Echinodermata > Holothuroidea > Aspidochirotida > Stichopodidae > Stichopus > Stichopus horrens. The sequence continues at coordinate 8,621 of VJOZ01034003.1, forward strand.
AATTTCCGTATGCAAAAATAAAAAGTGAATACAAATTAAAAAAATAAAAACATGACAGGAAGGATCACATACAGCCCTCTCGGGGCTGAGGGAGTGCTCTACTCCCTTGAAAATTCTTTGACGAAGAGGAAAAGAGTAAACAGATAAGAACAAACACACAAAAGAGTGAACAAAACGTAAAAAACAAAAGAATAAACACCCCACCAAGCCCCACCATCTCAGTAACAACGAAGGGTAAACTCACCAACATTCGCAAGTGTACAGACAGACAAATTCCCCAGCTCAACATCTGGTGCCCCCACCCACTGAACCCTGAGCATGCCACTGATCCTGTTACATTTCCAACACATCTGATCTTCAGTCCTTCGGATGTCTTGACTGACTTTCCACATGAATCAACTGATTCTAATTACATGTTGCCAAAGGTAAAGAGCACTTTCATTCTATCGCTCCTTCCTTTGTCCTGTAAGTCAGAGCCTGTGAAGGCTAAATGCTCTTTACTTATAAAGGTGGGCATTAAAATGGCAATACAACCTTGATGAGAGCATCCATGTTTCTGATTGCCCCTCTGTGTGAACCCTGAATCCCCAAAACTCATCAGTTTGGGAATTCCCTAGCGATGTACTCACCTCATATAACCTATGCATTACTGTATTGACCATGGTCTAGCATCTGGCAATTTTGTGTGTGCATGTGTGTATCTGGTCACTGTAATTGCCAGCCTTTTGGTCTGACAGCAAAAAGGTTACATGCAGTGAGGGAGTACACGCTGTGAATTACTTATTTCCGAGGCCACATCATCCCACCCCCCTCCCTGGGCCCTAATCTAACATTTAACCTGACTAACAGCCTTGCACCCGGTCATGTGACTAGCTCCTTCCTTCGTTTACAGGTGAAATAATAATTTTAGCAGCAAAGGGTCCCCCACTTAATGTAGGGAGTCCGGCATGGACAACCACTTCATCTGGTTTAAGCTGTTAGTTGGGCCTAAATTGTAGAGATTGTAGTTTTGAACTGACAGCAAAAGTTTCTGGATGCAGGATGGATACAGTAAACAGACATTACAATCAACCACACTATTGATTCATGATAAATATTTATGGTCAAACTAAAAAATAACTCCTAGGGGGACGTATGTCTTAGGGCTACTCCACAGACAAGTTCATTTGTGTATGAAGTATGAAGTCTAAAGATGTACTCGGATGTCTTCACGTCAGTAACTTCTATCTACCTAATGAGCATGAGGCTGTGCTGAGCTCTTCAACTTCATGGTTGTGTGACATGAAAATGACATTTTAGAACACTGGCTGCAATAGCCATTAAAATGTTGAAAATAGCTGCACATTCCACCAAAATCTATCAAATATTGACAATATCATGGACAAATGCCTGTGTTATACCTGCATCATGAATAACCCTTGGCTCAGCATGCAACTTTATGACATCGCAGGGGGAGGTACCGGCATAATATGTCATATGTTATCCTATGCCTACTGAACAAGGATAATTGAGAAATTTATATGACCAGAAGGTTTTGTTTTGGAAGAATGTATTTTCTTCTTCACAAATACCGATATTACTTACAAATATGAAACCAAGAGATAATGTATGTATAGGCCTAGTAAAAGAAATACCAACAAAGAGCAACACTCCACTCACTACATTATCATTTAACTTTGAACCCCCCGTACCTCAAAACGTCTACGGATAGAAACAGTATGCAACTTTTGAATACAGCAAGTTCTCTTTTAGATCTAGGTCACACAACATTTAATAGTTTACAGGTATCAAAAAAGATGAAGCTTGGAAAGAGGAAGGAGAGGGGGTGGGGTCATACAGAAATGACCAAAATAACAAATTTCTTTCTGTAGTAAATCTAGATCACATAAAGAAGCTATGACACATAGACTATAACTCAATAGAACTTGTTTTTCTAAATATTGGACAAATTGATATTCTAAACTGACTTTGGTGTCCTTGGGATATCTTTCAACGCTATGTGCAACTAAAGTTTAAAGTTTCACAGTTGGAAGCTGCTTCTTGAAAAACTCCTTTTCCTACATGGCAGCTCATGACATCATATTCGGATCCCGTTCATGCACTGTCCTATAGGTCCACAATAATTCAAAATCCTTCTACCTACACATGCCTTGATGGATTTGCTTCATATAATTTCTCTTGGCTTCTGGACTATTTGGTGTGTCCAGGAAGATTTGGTCCAAGGCCCCATGTGGACCCTATGGCCCATTTTAGAAAATTCTGCAACATGCTTTTACTCCCACTGATTGCCATGTTCAATCTGCATGGTTTGCCAGCAAGATACATTGTTAGTGGTAACTTCATTGTGTTCATGAATATTTCTGCCAAGGTCTCACATGGGCCCCATGTGCCGCATTCTATGCAATTCTACAGGATGCTTCTCTTCCTACAGATTCTCTTTTAGGAAGTTGATGCTTTCTCATATGATACTTGGGTGGCACTTTTACTGTCTTCAGGAACTTAATGTCCAAATCTCAAGATGGGCCCTAGCTAGGCTCCACCTTGTGAAATACTGCAAAATACTGATCACTTTCCTTTAATTAATGTTAAACAGAGTTAGCAGCATCCTATAGGCGATCATTTTAACAATTTGTCATAATGACTTTTTGTTTGTTATCTGTATTAAAGAAGTTTTGGTCCATGGTCCAGTGTGGACCTTTTGACTCATTTTACAAAATTCAGTTAAATGCTTCTCCTACAAATTGTCATACATGTGTTCAATATATCGATGGTTTTTCCTTATGATACTCTGTTAGTGGCACCTTTAGCATGTGCATAAATTTTGGGTCTACGGCTGAAGATGGCCTTAATATGACATCATATAGAAACAGATTTTTCAAAGGGGTGCTTCCAACTGCGAATCTCTTAAAAACTCTTAAAACTTTGATTGCATAACATTGGATGTGTCGCAAGTACACCAGAGGCAGTTTTGGATATCAATTTGTCCAAATAATAGAAAAAAAAAAAAGTTTTCACTGCATTTTAGTCTACATGTCATGACCTCTTAAAAGGTTGGGTGACACCCACCAAGACAAGAGCTCTGGCTTCATTCAGAAGTTGCAATGTCAAATCCTTAATGACAATTAGTTGAAATTTGTCTTTGAGATATGACTTTGCAAAGTTTGATGAAAATGCAAAACAGATGGAGTGTTGAAGTGTCATTATTTCTTTTGTAAGCCTTTATACATTGCCTCTTATAATTACTTAGTTAACGGGTTACACATCGGTTAAGTGATATCAATATTTTTTGAAAAACAAATTATATGCTTCCAAAAGACAACCCCTAAGTACATTAGGTTCCCAAGTGTTCATCAGGTTAAGAAAACAAAGGATAACACAGGATACATCATAGGAGTCCATCTCTTGACATCACAAATTTGCATACTGAGCCAAAGTTTATTCATGATGCAGGTGTGAGATAGAAATTTGTATAATTGTCAGTAGTTTAAGGATTTTGATGGAATTTGTGGCTATTTTCAACATTTTCAAGGATTAATACACGCAGCACTCCAAAATGTAATTTTCACGTCACACTATCTTCACAGGATTGAGAACAAATGCCTGAAAAATGCATTCAATACAGCAATAGACTTTTGAATGAGGAACATTGCACTGTGGTTGAATTTGTAGATATGAGTAGGACATGGCCAAAAAAAACTTGCTAATGATAAAAATTGGTCATACATTAAAGAATTATGCTTCATCCTTAGACTGATTTTTTGACTTTGGAAAATTCAGCTTAACTGCAACTGACAAAGCACTTCTGCTGAACTTTGGAATACCCTTTTATTGACAATTGAAACACAAGGTAATAGGCTCTATTTTAATGCTATCCACATGAAGTAAAAAGAAAAAATGGTAGAATCATCTCTACAGTGAATAAAATTCATATCACCTAGTTCATATCTTTCAAGGCTTTACTGCAATCCATGTCTAGAGATTACAGAAAAGTGATTTTGTATGGCCCCTTCTTTCGTGTGTCCAATAACTTTATGCATATATCCTAATTTTGTGCATTCCCTAGTTGTGTGGGTCCCTTAAGTTGCACATGCTCCAGTTCAAGCATTCCCTAAGTTTGTGCAGCCCCCTCAATTTTGTGTGTTTGTCCCTTACTTTTATGCCCCTACAGTACTTCTGTGCATCTCCCCAACTCTGAACTGGTTTGGAACGTAACAAGTGAAGTAATTACGTCACATGACCTATGCATTACTACACTGATCATGGTCCACCATCTGGCAATCGAGTGTGCGATACTTGGTGAGGAGTGTGCTGTGGATTCATACTTTCAAGAACCAAAAATTGTGTATCATGAGTAAATAACAAGATGCATAATATTTTATTAAAACTGTTTGGAGGGAAAAAAAGCCTATAAGCATTTCTAAGAAAGGAAAGCCACAGATGTTCAGTTCTTCCACATGACACCAGAAATAAATTATGCAAATTGTGACTGTCCTTTTGTTACCTATTAACAAGTGATCGTATCATAAAAACAACAGCTGAAACTTTTCTATGTGTGACTCATACATCACAATCTAAACAAAAGTAAAATTCAACGAAGTTAATAATTGACAAATGATTCTTGCACATAACGCCAGGAAGTTCGCTCACTCAATGGATGATAATCTTTTTAAATAGTTATGTCAACAACTGTTGCATTTTTTCTCTCTGTTAATATTAACATGACTGATAATGCTTCAAAGTCCTATAAATGCTTCAAAACTGAGACACATGCAATTATGAAATTATGTTACATTGTTACAAAAATGATATTTATTAGTGCAATAGTGTAAATGATTTCAGGAGTTGAGTGATTGGACTTTCTGTTCAATTATGCCATGCCAAATGTTTCAATGATTAATGTTATCCATACTATTGCACAAATGCAAATCAGTTCGTGTTTGTTTGGTGTAACACATTTACTGTAACACGTAGCACCTTCACTGTAATCTAGCTTAAGTCAACACTGTAGCCGTAAATTTTCTGCTACTTAACCTGTTATGTGCGACCTGTAATTTATGATCCCCAATGTTGCAGTTATACCTAAAGTGGTGGCACGCTTGTATGTACCCCCACTGCAATGATTCCGGATCGACTCATTGCCGTGGGTCAGTAGGTTATGTACTAACCCACAACGGTAAGTAAAAACCAACCCGCCGCCGAGCATCACAATCACGATGCCAGTGCCAAATCAATCATGCATGGCATGTGACCATCAATCACCCAATCGGACTGCAGAGTAAAGGTGTTACATAATACAAGTTAATTCACGGTCACCATATTTGAAAACAAATTGTGGATGGATAATCATTTCCATTCAATTAGAAGTATGTGAGTACGGTCTGTATTATGTAATAACTAGTTATGGCGGGAAGACACACCGTTTTACTGTTATAATATGCATCAATTGATTAATCTTGCATAATCCTGTCAAAATTTGTTTTTTGTGTATGATTGATAACATGCATGGTCATGACCTCATTATGTTACTTAAAAGGATTAAGCAACTGAAGATCACTACAATTTCATAAAAAAAAATAAGGAATTTTTTCTGTCTATATAGGTGAATATCATATGTCAGAAACATGCTTCAAGTGATACGGAGTTTTAAAGAAATTCCTATGTCACTGTGGTACACAGCATTATGGGAAATTCTCTTTGTGATGTCAGACACATGCAACTTCTTATATAGCCCCTGCACCTAGAACATTACTCCAACAATTTTTACTTTTCTGGCAATTTCAGTTTCTTAAGTTTGCTACAACCGTCGATGATTGCATAGCAATGTAGAGCCAGTTCCTCTCATTTTAGCTTTTGAAAGTGAGAGCCGCCTACAAAACTATTTTGATAGGTGAAGGAAAGCATGGGATAAGTGAGGTTAGCCTGGGAGAGGGGATTTGCTAGAAAAGGGGTGTCCCCCTTTCTGGAGAAATTGTTCACTGCTAATTAAACTTAGATGCAATCTTGAACAATATTTGGCATGTTTAGAAATCATAAAATGTGCTAGGCTGATATGTGAGATATTCCAACTGGTGTTCCATATTTCCAAATATCATCGCTGTGAAAATTTTGGGGGGATGAGACACTCCCACAACCCCTCACGATTGCAATGGCCCTGCAGTGTTACCTCTTTGTACTTTTGACAGTCTTAAAGGGGAACTGTGGAGGATGATTCAGTTTCAACCTATGCTTAATACACACCTGTTCACAAACAGTTACGACTGTAATGGTGGTATTTTCGTAATGACTTCTTTCAAATATGACTTCACAGTTCCCTCCGTTGTTATATGGAGGGTCGCCATGTTCACAACCTACAGCATAGCACAAGCACCTGCAATACAACAGGACTGTGTAGGTGCATGGGTGACACAACGATTTAGGTAATTTTGTGGTAATAATGGCAACTTGGGAGTGAGAAAGAGGAATACACGTAAAAATGTCATATTTTCTTCGACTTGTATTTGTTACTACCACAGAATCCCCAAAACTTACTGGTTTGGGAATTCGCTAGCAATGTACTCACCTCATATAACCTATGCATTACCGTATTGACCATGGTCTAGCATCTGGCAAGTTAGTGTGTGTGTGTTTGTATCTGGCCACTGCCCTTCCGTAATTGCTGTAATCATCACAAATTTTAGTGATATCAACTCAATGTGCCTCAAAATCTTCGCATTTGAGACGCTCAAATTTTCTACAGTGCAACCAAATGAGCAAATAGATATGGAAAATACATACTTCCCAGATGCTGGGAAATCCCATCTAGAATTGAAATTTTCTTGGGGACGACCCCCAAGCCCCCCACCATGGCTTCAGGCATTCGGTACTTGCTCTTTGGCCTTTGGCTGATGTTGTACGTGCCCCCCTTTCTCAAAATCCTGGATCTATGCCTGTGTTGGTACAAGTGTGTCCTTGAGGCAATAAAATTTGGTATCAGATTAAAATTTTTACAAGCAATTTATCTGAACATTAGATGAAATGTGGTGATGAATTCCTAACAGCACAATGAATGCAAGAGCAGGCCTTGAATTCTGAGGCATATGAGTGCAATCGCAATTCCCACCATTTGCCTCAAATCCCTAAGAGGCTGCGACCTTTTGTACACCTGCATAAAGAAGGGAGCTCAGATAAATCTATCACAGTTGAATAGAACAGCACACTGATCCTTTTTGAAGGGACACACTAACCTCATTTGTACATTAGTTGCACACATATGTCCTTTGGACTACCAGATCAAATGCTAAGTCTGCAATTTACCAAGTGGTATGTTGCAATGAAGCCTTCATGTGATCTCTGCAGTATGTAAGGTAGTGGGGAAATTCTTTCCTTTTTAATGATTTTAGTGTCTTGCAAATTTGGCCTGTCAACTGTATTTTAGGGTCTGTTGGTTGCAATTTACTGGATTCATTTATGGAAAGTTTTGTAAGGATTCTGCTCAGTATAATGCATGTACTGTATGCAAAAAGATGGAGTACAGCAGGATGATATGTACCCTCAAGTAAGCGTACTGTTCTGGTAGTATTGAAACCTGCCATTATTATGCCATACATATCCACCTCTAAGATATCATGGGTAGGCCCATTAAACCAGAACATCTAAGGACTTTGGATTTCTTGCCAATATTTAGAGGAAAAAGAAAAGACAACCAGCATTCAAACACCTTACCCTTCTTGAGATAACATGTCTACAAGGTTTTTAAAACTATGACCATTTACTGACCTTGTGACCTTCAAAAGATCACCAACTCATCACGAGCTACCAATGTTAACAGTTTGAAGTTCCAGCAACATTCAGTTGATGAGATGTCTTCCTTAAGAGGTTTTCAAATGTTGACCTCTGGTGACATTAAATGACCTTTCACCTCAACAAAAGTCACTGAGGATTATCCACTCACAGTGGCCAATGTACCCATCAACT
>VJOZ01034016.1:2351-15590 GCA_009801055.1 Stichopus horrens
TGTTTGCTAGGGCTATTGCTGTTAACTGTGTAAGTTGCAGTATGCCAAGACTACAGTGGTAGGCTACTTACCAATGGTTGTGTTATGCTTTATCTAAGAAGCTGGTCTTTCACATCAAGTGATATCTGCATCAACACCATGCAGTTCCATTTGGGAACTAGTAGTACATTACAACTTGTATAAAAACTTTAAAAAGTATAGTGGATTCATGGTACTATAGCTACTTTGCCAAGCTTGTCTTAGTAAATACAGGTGGATTCCAGCTCTCAAGCTACTGTGTAGTTATTACTAAAACTCTAGACTACAATTCAGTGACATAACTTGATTAAAACATGGATTTGGATTTGGAATTTTCACACCTACTCTAGCTACTGTATACTGACCAGGTTGGAGTTTATAAATGATCATGATGATAGCCAAGGCCAGCTATAGTCTAGTAATTCACAGCCCTGTTGTGTGCAATATCTCATAAATTTGGTAACAGAACAATTGTTATCTAATGTGCACATGCCTATCCACAAGGGGGAGTATGGGGGATACCCCTGGAAAATCAAATTTAAAAAAATATGGAAAAAAATAACATGAGTTCCTTTTTGTAGTGGATGTGAAAGTTTCCAAACCTGTGTTCTGAAAATGAAATAATACATCTACAGTATGAAAAAGTACAGAACTTGCTCAACAAAGAATTACAGCTCTAAGGTCGAGTGTGCATTTAGGTAAGTATTTAATCTTTCCCTAAAAATATCAAGTGCCCCTGGGAAACAAAAACCAAAGGGCGAATTCTTCCAAAGTCTTGGAGCAGCGGCAACAAATGATCTATCCTCCCATGTATGATTATCCATGTATTCAGTTTACAGAAATTTGGATTTTGGTTATTTACTCACTAGAAGAAATGTGGATCAACAAATCAGGCAGATAACAAGGTGCACAGTCATTCAGAGCCTTGTACACAATAATCAAAATTTTGCATGTAATTCTTTGTGATATGGCTAACCAAATGCAACTACCTCAAGATGGGAGTACTATGACTTGATTTTGTGGAAAGAGTAACTGTCCTTGCAGCAGTGTTCTGAATACTTTGGAGATTATGGAGTCTTTCCTTTGGAGTTATGCATTGTAACAAAAGAATGAACAATCTGTTCAGTAGCACTTAAAGTAAGGAAATGATGCACCTTTGCAATATTCTGAAAATGAAATGAGCATGCGCGTGTGACACTTGAAATGTAATGTTTCAGAGTCATATTTGCATCAAGATTAAGGCCTAGATTCCTAACATGGGATGAAAGTTTCTCACAGGAATCACCATTCAATAACATTTGTTGAACTGTAATTTTGTGCAAAGATATACTGAGGTGAACCAAAACCGATGAATTCAGACAAACTTTGTAGATGTAGATATAAGAATCAAACATGACATATCATGCGTATATGTTCTTAAAAGGGATTATTCTCATGAAATTTTAAGTCTGGGTGAAACATGTAGTTTGGTTGTTTAAGGTGACAATGACACATGGTATGGCTTGCTGAAGTTAACAACTGAAAGTGTAATGTAAGCAGGTTATGTCAGTTGTAGGTACCAAATAATAAAATCCACATGATTCCCACATTGTTAGGCAAATTAACCTACATATATACTGTACTAACCAGATACGTATTTTGTTATTCAAGTATTCGCTTGGGTTACACCAAACGCATTCTCCTAGAGTACCTCAGTGTAAGTTAGACATANNGTACAGACTTTTATGTGTCCAAAAGCCTTTTAAATGGCTTCATTCAGGACACTTGTCCAGGATTGAATTTGATGAGTTTTTGCTTGTCCCCATGACATGTCCTTATGTTAGCATGACCTCTTCATGTTAACATTCCATCTAATTGATAAAATGACTGTTAAGGTTGAGCTGACCTCATATCCACCAACCAGTACCTGGTATTCCTCGTTATGTGCAGGACATGTTCAGCAATAGGTAGCTAAATTTGCACAAAGCTTAAATTCTGCAAATTTCTTACCAGTCTCAGACATTCCAAATCATGAACGTTTGTAGGGTTTGCACATTTAGACAAAGCAGTGCAATATTGTGTGACAATTGAGCACATGTACAGGAGTGTCATTTTTCTTTCAATCAGGCGGTCTTTGCAAAGAGGAATGAGATGTATGTTGTCGCTAAGTGGGTAATCTGACAACTTTGGGGCTCATTGTGCTGCCCATGTACGTAGTAAGTACAGTGTAGTAACATCTGACATGTTTATGCATCACAATGACATTTCTATCGTTCTGCCCAGTCTCTTGGCTGTAAAGCTACAGTACTGTGACTGTAATTTGAAAACCTCATGTTTCTGTAGACTGTCTAAGCACCTGAACAACATGCATCCCACAGTTACCACCAATTGGAGCCATACTGTAGACATATGTACAGTCTGCAAAGAGCAGGGACTGACTTCTGCCCAAAAAACAAGTTAGCAAAGTTTAAATTAAGACTGAGACACAAACTTTAATATTTAAAGAGTATCCATCAGTTGACTGAGAGAAACTGTTGCAAATTATACAGTGTGTCAATATGTTGAGGAAGGAGCTCCTTAGACAAACTGCATACAAATGATCCAAAGTCTATGTACTGGAATGCCAATGATTTCACTCTATTGTCTGCAATGTGTTATCAGAACAACCTTGCTGTTCAAATCCAGAGCGCTATGGACAAACTACTTTTTGTTTGACAAAGATGATTAAAAATTGATCGGTGTTTACTCTCAGCTTTAAAAAAAATTATTATTTTTTTGGTGCTCATGTTTTTCCCAGACTTCTTGTAAACTAGACCTTTAAATTTTTTCAGTAGCATACAACTTTATGACATGTGATTGCAGTGGACACTTGGAAGCATAAGTGATACATTTGGCAAAGTGATCTTGTCTTTTCAAATATATAGCAGGTTTACATTTATGTTGTTCATCAATTGATTCAAAGTCATTTTGATGTTTCATTTAGCTTGTGCATAGTTTGACTAATTGTTTGCCTTTTTTTTTGTTCTTGTTTTGCATTTCTCATTGCAAAGTTATAGTTTTTGAGTCAATAAATAGGGTAGCAGTAAATATGATAAAGACAACATACTGGCAGTCATCTTCCGAGGTTCTTTGCAGACCTGTGCAAGCAAGACAATGACCGTGATGAGCACTGTGAACAGTAGTAATTTACACAAGTGTGAAAGCTGTCTAGTTTGAATGAAAAGCCAGATGTAGAAGAGAATCTAGTTTCTTAAGTGTGATAGCCTCAGTTTTTAAGGTTACAGTGAGTTCACCTGAGTAATACAAATTTATCTAAATTTGCTTTGCTGCTTACTTTGCTGTCAGATAGTACAGTACAATATCTGTGGCTTTCAGCTCTCTCTACATACAGTACCTATCTTTGTGGTACATGCAAGTGCTGTAGATCCTGTGCTTGACAAAACCCTAAAAATTTTGATTATAGCATACAGTAACATACATGGACGGTATGCAGGACAGTAAATCACTGGAGACATACAATTTAATAGTAGTACTGTAGTATACAGTATGTACACTGTGTTAGATTTCATACTGTCTGTCATGACTTGTATAGTATGACCATTGGCCATGTGCAGCCCCCTTTGATACACACCATGGTACGTTCTTTAGTTTGGCACACAGATTTATGAATAGTGCAATGCATGGAAACAACACTTGTGTGAACCCATCACACCATCGCCCTCTGATGATTTTATTCTAAGAAAAAAAAGTCCATTTCCACTGTTCCCCAATGATTATGTGCCACAGGAAAACCATAATTGGTGATACATGGAAGTAAACAATTTGTAAGTGACCCGCACGGTATATAAGTCATATTGCAAGCTATCGTTTACACAAGTCAGTTCAGTTGGTCATTGGGATGATTCTGTCAGGTGAGAAGGTGCTGCAGTAGGGGTTTCAATGAACTTCACAGCACTGTGTCATAGTAGTGTTGGGTACTGTGCAGTGTGCATGTGTAGCGAATTCCGTGAATGGTAACATTGCAACCGAAGCGGTGACAGACTGTACACTAAATGTACATAGTATATTTGTTGGCATTGTGATAGCAGGTTCAAGAAGGTTGTGTGCTCTGTTTGTTTTTGTATCTCGAGCAGCAGCTTTCCCTAAATATCACTTGACAACTTTTTAAGTCAGTGGGTTAACAACACCAGTGCAAGTCAGCTCATTGTACTCATGACTAGGTACAAAGCATCCATGACTGTGAGTCTGCGTCATGCATGTCCTGCTCTCATTGAAGTCAATGTTGCTGAGTGATACTCTTTAAATGCCCAAATTTAAGCTATGAAAGAATTTACTTTAGTCTACTGTGGTGCTTTAATTCAGAGATATCTTGTCGAGGAAGGGGGTATGGGCCTATGGGGATGTTAAAATTGGTTTTCCTTTGAACTTACTGTACTCTTGGTTTGTTTATGAAAACCTTGGTTATTTCAAGGGTTTGCAAGACCTTTGCCAGCATTGCATATGTCCTGTAGTGTACCTGTAAGCCGTCTTTGAAACTGCACAATATTGTTCGCCCTCTGGTAATTAGTAATTGCTGTAATATACAGGTTATAAGATCACATGGGATGTGAGTAAGCTGCTGTAAGTACAGTATATACTGTATATATAGCTGCCTGCTCACTGCTGTGAAAACCATCGCAAATTCAATGATTCGTTACACTATTTATTAATGAAGATATGATGCCTGCCTCCTTACTTTGCTGTCCTGTACAGTATGCCGGAGGCATTGTGTCAAAACATCTTCTAGTGAAGAAGCAGGCTAATCGGAGTGAGTCTGACTTCCCAGTCATGATTGAAGTTGATATTCAGCTGTACGTACGATACATAGTAGTTGTAATGTAGATACCGCATGTGAATGCAATCACCTCAGCGTCACTTGGTGTACATGCACTAATTAGTGAGGGGTTTAAGGCCAAACAGTGAAACAAGATCATCTCTATATAATTCTTAGGCTCGAGAATTTTAGAAATATATCGTGTCTGGAATGGTGTCCCGTGTTCTGAGCACTGCATAAAGTACAGCAATCAAAGGTTAATTTTGGCTCAAGTGTGTTTGAGTGATGTTGTCAGTCCGGGAGATGGCGAATGCATTGTGAATTCATTGGCGCTGCAGAAGCCGTAATAAACCGCAGCATATTCCAGCGTGACCGAGGAGGCCAAGTCGGTAGAATCTCTCAATCTCCCGATTTTGCCTCAGGGAATTCCGCTTGCACAAACTTGTGTCTGGCTTTCCATCAATATTCTGTAATTTGACAGAAGGAACTTTGCACACATAGTGATTACAAGTGTATACTGCATGCGCAAGGCATCGTTAATTTACTGCATGTGTTGAGTTAAGGCCTACAGTATACCCATTTGAATACACAACTCTGCCACATTCAACCATGTATCACAAATGTACTAAGGCTGTAGTACAGTATACACTTTGCAAATGAGATAAGCACAGATGCGGAGTTCTCCTGGAAGATGTTAAATTGAAACAGGGCTGTATCATTAGTAATATGTGTATCAGTGTACAGTATATGAAACCCACAGAAAGACAAAAAGGGAAGCACAGTATATTGTGACTGCCTTGGGTCACATTTGCATGCATTGTCCTACCTTGCTTCAGAAATGTCAACAGGAATTTCTGGTGGCTCTGTTACGAGAGTTTTCTTACATTTTGATCATTTTCAGTTTTACAAAGTTCTGAGGACATCATTGTGTTTAATCAGCTGAAATGAAAGCATTTTGGCTGAAAATTGATGGGGATCGGAAGTCATGGTTGATGTTTCTACAATGGCAATGAAAATTGCAGAGGCAAACCAATTATACAATCAATTTGTATGTGGTGTCCCTTTTGAGGGAAAGTGAAGCATGAGGAGTGAGTTTCAAGTTTTGTTGGACTAGTGCAGGTGTGTTCATTGCAATTGATACCGCTTTTGCTTCTCTTGCACTTTAAGGTACATTTACTATACATACCAACATGTAGATTCATAAAGCTACTTGTTTTACACTGTCACCCTATTTTTTTTTTTTTAATTGTGCTTAACATTTGATTATTTTGTTAAACATTCATGATTCTGTCCTGTGCTTTGGTATTTTTAATTCAACTATTGTGAATAAATAGTTTTGTGTATTATCCAGTTCAGTACAGAAAAATGGTCGTCATCTGACAATAATTTTGTTGGAAATACAATGCATACAGTAGCAACTCCAAAGGACATTAATTGGCCAGAACAATCAGCCATCAACATTCATGGTATAAAACAAAGAAAAGAAAAATGTAGAGGAAAAATGTAAGCTTTTTGTGAAAAAAAAAAANNAAAAAAAATCGAAAAACAGAAAAGCTACGTAGTTGCCAGGAAATATTGGTATTTGGGCAAAATTTTTAGGACTGGATTAAAATTTGGTCTTTTCGTACATGTATATTTTTCCACTTCGGGAAATTTGGCTCGCTTCCCTGGACTGAAAGATTTTTTTCCAGCCCTGCCTGTTACTTTGCATTATTATTGTTGATCGAAAGAATCTACAGTAAAGATTTTCTCGTCTCATTCTTTGTCGTGATTCTTCTCGATTCCATGGATCTGTAGATCTACGGTCTTAAAGAGTTGTTTCGATACACTACTGTATGTCAGTGATCTGTCCTTTCCTGCAGATGTGTTATGAGCAGTTTGCTTTTTGTATGCTTAAACGCACAGACTTCATGTGTCATGTGATGCATGGTACCCTTGCAAAGTGTGACATCTTTTTGATACCCACAGATATCCACTGTAGATGAATCAAACAATTTCATTGGAATTTTACACCACGCTGAGAGCTTGCAGGCATCTTAACGACCGTGGGTGCACTGTCCGACCTCTCCCCGTCTCTCGTTGACTTGCAATGCGCTTGTGTTGCGTCCAGGAGATAATAATACAGTAGTGGACAATCTGCAGTCGATAGATCGGAAAGTAGTGCAGCTTTACCCCTTCTGTGGTCATTCTGATTACAACTCTTGTACAGATCCTGATCCAAAGATCATGGTTGCATTGTATCCTTGTTTTTTGTTTTCCCTCCTTTTTTTGATTCGGGGAGAGGGGGGTTGAATGGTTGATCTAACCACGTGAGATGATAGCAAATAGTAATGTTGCAGACTGATTATAATCAGTGGATATAGAAAGAGAATCATCTAACAAGGTTAAACAACATTACTTAGCTCTTCTTTGAAGTGGTGCCATTTTGAATTACTCACCACAATGTGTTGGACTGAGTAGTATTCTCTCACCAGTATTCAAACCAGTGAGATGACAAGCCTTCAATGTACCATAGATCTACAACATGGTAAAACCTTCCGGCCAGTCAAATCATCCTGAAGGTTCTTCCTGCTCTAAGGCTTGAACATTTTTGGAAAATGGAAAATGCATATGCAAAGCAGTTGGTTCTGTTCATTTTCACATCTGTTGCCTCATGGGGAAAACACTTTTTTGTCTCTTACAAAACCAAAGATGTCAACTTAAAATACTGGGCGTACACGATGAGCAACATTATGACTTAACAGAGTAAAAAAAGCACCCTTATATAAAAGAGAAAAAAAATGCAACTCACTGCAATTTCTTATGCAAAATCTGTGGTGGATACACTGTATAAATTTGCAAAGAACCTTGTACAGGTGACAGCTGAAGCTGGTTTTCAGTTTGTGGTGCAGTCACCTAACGTACAGTACAGTTCTTTACTTATTGAAGTCCTGCGAAACTTGTTTGATCTGGGACAGTACCAGATTTTGATTGTCTCCTGGTTAACTTTGTATTGCCGTTACACCGATGACGGCTCATCCATTTAACGTCTCCGAACTTGTCGCTGTAAATGGTTAATTAATTATGCACACTGTCAGGCCTGCTGTTTTCTCCAAAAAGGATAAAAGACAAAAACTATCTGTCAATGTTCTCTATGCCCTACCAAAACTGTCAATATATCCAAATTAGTTTTGTTATAAGTTATACCCAATCTTCCTTTAAAACAATGGCTTTTGAATTGTAAATGGTTCAGTTTAAGTGAAAAATTCTCAGTCCAGA
The DNA here is from genome assembly GCA_009801055.1 of Stichopus horrens. Classification (NCBI taxonomy): domain Eukaryota; kingdom Metazoa; phylum Echinodermata; class Holothuroidea; order Aspidochirotida; family Stichopodidae; genus Stichopus; species Stichopus horrens. The sequence continues at coordinate 10,420 of VJOZ01034016.1, forward strand.
AGAAGCAAAATGCCAAAGTTGCTTTGATGGTGTAAACGGTTTTGAATTATTGACTCGCATGTATACAGTAACATCTCAAATCAGAAACTAAATTGCTCTGGTGAACTGTATATTGTAAAATATATTGTTGAGTACAGTAAATCTACCTGTGTGCTAATCGGCACTAAACATTTGCCGAAGTTACAGGAAATTCCCCCTTTCAAGTCACAGTACCAACCATTCGTGTATAGCAGAATTGTGAATTTGTTTGCATGTCTGTTTGACCATGTGCATGTACAGGTGGACATCATCATGAACAGTCATGAAGGACATGCATGAACCCAAAATCAAGCAGACCGACGGAAAGATCAGTCTCCCAAGAGGTGGTACCTAGGCAGGAGGGGGGTCGTTGAGGTCTACATCGAGTGAGACATGGACAGTTACATGTAAAGCCTTGTTAGAATGTGATCGTTGCAGTACAGCAGTTCCTTGATACATTTAACAGGCACTACAGTATGTTATAAAAGATATCAATGCAAACAGAAACACTAGAGCACAAATTGTTACCATTTGAGAAAGTTATGTTTCTGTCTTTGTATGACAAGTAATGTGAAGTGCTGTTGTTTTTAAGTGACTTCTAACACCATTGAAAAAATTTAATCATGCTTGCACTTGGATTCAAAATATTTTGTAACGTTAAGCAATTAAATTTGAAATTTTGCAGGATCAATTTGTTTCACTATTTGAATCGCTGTACAGAGGTTATGAGGTTCGTTAAGCATACATAACATCACACTGAGTATTTATTGGGTTTATTAGGCTTTATTTCCATTACATTATGGTACATCAGGATGTGGGGCTGATGAGGAATACTGTACAGCCATATGACAATATTCTGAGGATGTTATAGGCTCATGAGGCATGTCTCGTCCATACCACAATACTGCGGATGTGAGATTCATGAATCATATGGCCTAGTGGGCCTACATACTGAGAACGTGAGTTTCATTGGGCATACATGACCTATTGGGCCTTGTACTGAGGATGTGAGGTTCGTGACACATCACCATGAACAATGGAATGTTAGGATAACAAGGCATACTGTAGCCTCCTAACCGTATTTTGAGGATGTGAGGCCCATTAGGCATATCCCCATGACACTACTGTAGGATGTGATGTTAATAAAGCATGCACCTCCATAACATGTAGGGTAAATGCTAACATTCTGAATGATTTTTGTAGCTCACTGTACAGTACTTTCACCATACAGTGGCAGGCATTGTTTGCTAGGGACGTCTTGTAGAGGGTAAAAAGTTAAGTCTGTCATTTTTCTCTATGCTCAAAGGGATAGAAGATGTCTTTGATCATAACAATAACCTGCTTTAAGTCTTTCATCCAGGCCTTGAGTGAAAGGGGTGCTGCCCAGAAGACACATACATGTCCCAAGGTTGATCATGACAATGCTTGCTGTTGTATGGTACTCTATTCCCAACCAAGAGACAAGGACTTTAATATGTGAGGCTTTTCTTGTGTACAGAAATTTGCCTTAAGTTTCTAAATTTTTCTTCCTTTAGTGCCCATAAGTGAATCAGTGCACTTTTTACACTTTAACCAGGTGGCATGTGTAGTTTGATGAACCGAATGAGAAAGTTGGTCCATTTGTGTGTTTCTCAGAATTCTTTCCTTCTTTGGGACCAATTAATGCAGGTGACCTAGGCTTTGATCGTCTAAATGTTGAGGGCAGCCTGTAACAAGTGTAACTGCCTTAATTACAGTAATAAGCACTCTACGATGTGCAACTTACTTGGCAACTGGTTTCCTGATGTCACTTCGTAAAGTTCGTATCAAGTTTTGGCAATTAAGCAAGTCATGTTGTCACTGCTACTATATCCTCCAATGGTGCATTACTTGAAATAACAATTACTTTGTCGCTTTTGTTTGTTTTGCAGGCATGTTAATTGTAAAAGGATCTACTGTATGCACATGTAGCTGTGACGGTGTGGATGTCAGTCTGCACATATCTGTATCTTCCTTCTTGATCGTTTGTGTATTAGCTGACTGTTACATCAGTGTTTAAGTGTTTGAAATCCTGTAAGATGAGTTCACCCACCTGAAAGTTACATATATATTTGCACGAAATTGTTTAAAACTGTTGACTGTTGACCGCCTTTGTTAAATTATATAGCATTAGGAAGTGATTTGGTGTGCTGTATTCATCATAGTCATTGAACTTGGCAGATCTGAGAATTGTTCATATTGTCAGGCGTCTAAAAGCGGGGTCATCAGAGGCCACCCAGTCCAGGCTGGGAACTTCTTCAGTGGTTTCATGACTGGCAGGGAAGACAATGACCTGTGTACTGTACCATACAGTACCCATTTATAGGTTTGAAAGTTTTATTTGGGAAACTAGATTGAAAAGCAAGAGAGCAGCAGTTCATTCAAGCAGTGATTTTGGAATATCCCATCAACTCATCAGCAGTAATTGCTGCAGTGTAGTTACCTTGTACAGGCTACAAAAGGCCTATGTTTCTTTGTTAGGGTGGACATTAAAGTTATTGATTGCCATCCTGGGGAAGGGGTGTCTCCGTTTTCTTTTGAAAAAAAAAAATGCTCAGTATTGCAAATGATCTAAGAGGCAAATTGGGACTATGGTTCGTAATTAGTGTCGACTACATACTGAGTTTTCAGAATGTTGCACAAGTTAGGAAAGTCTCCTATCGTTGTAGTTCTGTACATGCCAACTGTATTCTTAGAAATGATTCCCCACTCCATAAACTAGCTAGTCTTGACCAAGACCGAGTGAATCCTTCCCCTTCTTTCCACATTTCCATAACACCCATGTAGCCTATTTTCTGTTGGTTAGCGCTACTCCTGTGCATGGCCCCTCGAATTGCTTCCATCCACTTAAGTCTTGGACAGCTCCTATGTCGGTGGGCGTGTTCGTAGTGACAAGAGGCAGAGCCCATACATTCATTATTCATGTCCACGATGTGTCAATCACGTATCGTCAATGTACAACACACAGCAAAATTGATCTGAGCTAGCCATGTTGTTGACGTGATGTGTGAATTTAAGTTTGCCTTATCATGATGAATATTCAAGATTTCATTTGTGGTAATGTGACTCGTTCCTTCCATTGTTGGGAGCAGAATGGCCTGATTTCTATTCTCAGAGGAATATGACAAGACTGTGGAGAGCAGTAGTGAGGGCGTGTTGTATTGAGTTTCTAAAAAACTGATTGGGGTATCAATAAGTTAACTTGGATAAGAAAACACTACCATTGTCTTCACACAAGACTATAAATCAGCCTGCACTAATGATCAAGTTTGGGCTCCCTTTGTGGCACACTGTGATATATGGATGTAATACCCTACATATTTCAGTGTGGTTACATGCCCCAAACATCTACACTAGTTTACAGGCCCTGTCACACCGAAGGGCAATGTGATACGCTACAACTCTGTCATTATGCCTTTTCCTACCATTTCAATTTGAAGCAATGAAGCGATATGGCTTTTTCCACCCTTACATGGTTGCTTAACATCAAAGAATCCTTCAAGGAATGGGAATTACCTCGTCATAGTCTGTGTTTTCATCAAATCGTGTCTGAATGTTGACATTAGAGATGGTATGGTAGATTTTAATGGCTGAATGGTTGTCATGATATCTCCTGTTAGTGATTCCATGCAAACTGAAACTGTATCACAGTATACATATCCCAGTGTGACTTTCATTTTCCAACATGGTCGAAACCTCCATCTGGAGTGGAAGTGCAGAACACTGAATATGCTAAAGAGGCTCTTCAACAAAACAAAGGTATATGAGACATGTTTTTACACTGCACTGTATACATGTGTCAGTATGTTAGCAAAGTGCAGTGCATTGTGTTGTGCATTGTGCAAAGATGCCCCTGAAATGGTGCACTTAGTTTGTACAATGGAGAAGAATTACATCTGATCGAGGGTTGCTTTTCCATTTCTTCCGTGTCAAAGCGAGATCAGATGGGAGTTTGCAGTAGTAGTGTGGAAGCAGGTAAGTCTAAATGAGACTGAATACTGACATAGGTTAATTCAGCAATGTTTTACACATAGAGATTTATTACACATGCATGTTTGGAAAATTTAACAAGAGACTGTTGTGTGTGGGAAAAGAGGAACTCCGATGCACAGGTATACAATTTGCATGTTGCAGTAGGTAACTTTATGTTGACCATCATTGAAAGGGCCGGCACATTAAAACTGTATTCTTTACTGTACATGTTTGCATGGTGCAGTACTTCTCTGATATGGTCCTTATTGATTCAGTCGTCTCTTTAGAGAGTGTACTGTACTTCAGATGTTCAGTCATTGATGTTAAGAGCAAAAATGGTGTAAGAACATTTATTCGATTAACTGGATATTAGTTCTGTATTGGAAATTATATGTCAAGTTTTTTGTCTATTTAAGAATGTTTCTTAAGCCTGTCTATGGATACTGGACTTTCCCTTACATCTCAAATAGCAGTGCAGACCCCAACGAAGAAAGGTTGACTAAAATACAGTAGTTGTGTCATATGGTGGCTTGCAGATATTATTTACTTTGCAGTTTCCCCTCATTCTACTTTTCACAACCGTTGTTCTTGCATTTAGACAACTTGTAAGGTGGATATGTTTATAGTTTGAATCAGCTTAGACAGAAGCTGTCGGTATGTCACCTGGTCGAAAAGAAATGTCAGTTGAAGGCCATTCCTAATTTCCTATGTATATAAGCGACTTGATGATATTCCCTGCAACTTGTCAGTGTTATGGTGGTGGTGGATCAGACCAAACCTGTCCAAGAGAAATATGTCTGTCTACAGTATGTACTTCACTGAGCGTCTGGGCCAGACCAATCTCTGCTGTCTCACTGCAGCCAGCACTGGTGGTTGTTGTCCCACATGAAGAGCAAATAACCAGACAACCAACTGGCACAACATTTAGAAATGCTACAATAACTGTCGATCCTATTGTAAAAATTTCTTTAAAATAGGTTGAAAGATTTCACCATTTGACATTACACTTTCCTTGAAAGTGCAGGGGATCAGGGGAACACCCCTTCACCCTAGACCTCCTCCCTAAGGATGGGGTTTACCTTTGACTAGCAAACCATTACATCTGTCTCTCAAAACCATCTAGTTGTAAAAGGATCCTCATTACAGTTCTTGTGGTGTACATA
>VJOZ01034092.1:0-13860 GCA_009801055.1 Stichopus horrens
TTTCAAAGACCTCAAAAAGTTCACAGACTTTCACAGACTTTTCCAGACACCACCGACCCTGTAAAGATTATTAGCAAATCTTATGCCTCTCTGCAACAAGAAAAACAGCACTTGCAATGTCATACAATGCAATACATCAATGTAAATGGCTTGATTGCTTTCTTTCAGATTACCACATGAATTGCTACATCATAATCCCCCACAACTTCCTGGTATAATGCTTTTTCATCACAGACATTTTCTAACCACTGACAGTAATTCACAAAACTTGCACAACTTTAAATGGCAGATTGACTTGTACCATTCAAGGTCAAAGTAGAAGCTCTCAGCCATTAACAGCAAATTACACGTAATCATGTTGCCTTGTCGCCTTCATGTGTGTAACAAGACTCATTTGCTGCGGTAGACTGTAATGAGATTAACATTGACTGCTGATATTGCACAAAAATGACACATGGGAACTCAGACTTTAATTACTTTCACCAACTGTTCAGACCTTAGAGTGTCTTTCGTTTCCTCCACCCAATATACACTTTGGTGAACCTTTTGAAACTACACGCAGTCAGTTACTGATCTATGGATGACAAATCGTAAAAACTCTCAAATTGCTCCTTCAAATGCCTATTCTTCTTTAGAGTGGCCTAAAGTTTTACTCCATGACAGGATAATAATGCAACATGATGCCACCAACTTTTCCAAAAGGAGAGAAAATTTAAATTTCTAATATCCTCGACAAGCATGAATGAAATTAAGTAGGAGCTATACTATACATACTCTGTGTTTTCATTTACAGAATCTTTTTCAGTCTACCTACAAATGCGCACCTCGCCCTAGAGACCAGCTGTCAAAATTTGATGGGAGCCTATCATATCGATTACGACGACAGTGGGCCTGCTGCACGCCGTACCACTCACGTGCCTGAGCTGCCTTTAAGAAAGAAAATAATCTACCAAATTTCGATTCTTGCAGAGTGGAGGGCAGGTTGCTAGTACCATCGGTGTCCTATTTCACCGACATTCCTGGCTCTGGTGCAGTCGACAACAACAGCAGCCATTCGCCGTGCAATGTTTAGCCCCAGTGTATGTGTCCCCCATGTTTATGAAGAACTGAGCATAAATCCATTTGTTTAAAACACGATTGAGTACAAGTGGAAGTTGAAACTGACAGCCAGAGGGCACCTCAGCTGCATGAATGAAGACTGATGAGAAATTGATGGCGTGGATTGCAGAGTCGATGCTGTGCTGCACTGCACATTTATACTTGAAACTCGAAGCATGAGGTTATACTGTAGCAACGTGGAGGAACACAACACAGGAAAAGAAAAAAAGAGTATGAATTGCAATGCAAACAACAACAGGAAATGAACTGAAACAAAAGTGTTTATCCGACAAAGATTTGAAGAGGATATGCAGTGCATGAAAGTACTTGATGTCTACTGCGAGCCTACACCGGCTCCTTCTTTTGGCACCTTCTTCTAACCCCATCCTCCTCACCCTTGTCCCTGTCCTCTCCCTTTCCAAGTGCAACCCTTTATATAGCAGCTCTATTTACTATTTCTCAGTGTGACCATGAACAACACCACAATAAGTATTACCTTGAAGGTCTCCTGGGTAGATTATCTCATATCTTTTTCCACTGCTGATTAGGCAACTCCCTTCACATTATGCCCTTTACTCAGAGATTGAATATCTAACATACTCTGTACATACCAAAATCCTGAGCTCCTATCGGCCTATTTCAGTCAGGTGACTATTCAGTATCCTGCAGATAAAACACGGTCAATTCCCTGACAAATCCCTGACAGATATAAATACAATTAAGATCTAAATCCTAAATCCACAGTGTTTTGTCCTTTCCTATATCACACAGAGCAATGGTGGTACTTCGTCTATCATGCAAGGAACATTGCTGAAGACTGTTGACATGTTGTGAATCTTGTTGGTCTTTACTTATGGTTGTTTTCAACAAAATTGCCATTATTTACAAACCTAACTTTTCTTTTGTTTACATCTCTTTATCAAAATCGTGTTCAATGTATATATAAACAAGATCCATTAACTTCAGACTAGTGCATTATTTTAACTGTAGGATCAATGCACTCTCGGTGGTCAAAGCTATCGCTGGATGCACTCGATCTGCGCCATCATCGCTTTCATTAACCCCCCTCCCATCGTGTATTATCCTTCGTTAATGCACAGTCCAGCATTGATTAACCTTTCATTAGATCCCCATCAATTACAAACTATACATTGAATAACTAAAATATAGTGGGCAAGCATCACATCTTGCGCCTAAAAACTATGGCTGCACATTCTGACATTTTCAATCTGTGAAGATGATCAAGACGATCGGCTAACCTAATCATTTACTTCATCCACTAGACCGGAATGATGTAAAAATAGATACAGGTTTTAATCTACAGGATTGGAGTAAAACATATTGAAGTAATTAAAAATTAATTCAAATAAAAAGAGAAAATTGAGGAAATGAAGGATTAAGGGTGGTGATACAGCAATTAATCCCACGCCAAAAGCTGTGACTTTAATTAAAAATATCCCACCGTATTTACACAAGGCATAAATTTCCAAATTAAACTTTGCATTCTCAGTTTTCTCAATTAGTTTCTCTGCAGACAACATAATCTATCTACTGCAAGAATATGTCCCACAAGGCCACTAAGTAAAGTACTCACGACTCATTTGAACAGCAGCAGACTCTATGGTTCCGAATGGACACAATGAGATAAAGAAGTGAGTTGGTAGTTAAAGTCAACATTTAACTTTCAAATTACACAGGTCTCCCTTATTCAAAATTCAAGTTTTGCGGCCTTTATGATGATCCACGCACACACACGCCAACCTGACTGCATAGGTTCCTTTGCTGGCGCAAGGAACCAAAAACATGAATTCTGCAAAGATCTGATTCGTGACTTGACAACAAAAAATTGCGACATGTGAATTTCTGAAATCCTTAGACTAAAGTATTTCCTTAAAAGATAGAAACATACTTTTAGGGAAAATTTGAATTGAAACTGAACTTTCTATCGATTGAGAGCATGGGTTTTGGGTAAAAGTTTTGTCTGTCAGTGTCTGCTAATAATATTTGATGGTTTTCTGTGACTCATTTTGAAAAACAAAATGCACAGAGGATAAAAACATATAACCTGGTCCATAAACTACTTCGTTATTCAGAACTAATCCATCTGGCAAATTCTAGTCACATTGAAAGCACTTTAAGGATCAGTGTGTCCACTAGGTAGCTATGATGAAGAAATTTTGACATAATTATGGGTAGCTGACCTGACTCAGCGCAAAATTGACGGATGCACCGTATGGCACCATTTATGTATTAGAGATCTGAAGTGAACTAACACCTTTTAACAGAGCTAAAAGAAAGACCCATACAACTGCAACCATCTGACAAAACTAGAGTAATGTGGAAGTTTCTGATGCGAGGGACCCGGGCTGAGCTCCACATCTTTCTTGATCTCTCTCTCCCTCCATCTCTTTGATAACATTAACCATACGATCACCTGGCTGTTGATCAATTTCAATTTGATTTTATCCACCACTCTTCCATTTAGAAGCCTCTGGTCATGCGATTCTTTTTTCTTCGACACACGTTCCAGCTTCCAATACCACATTGGACGGAACTCTCATAAAACAATAAGCTTTAAGCAGTATCACCGCACTTCAACTCTCTTTTTTCTTCTTTCTCACTCCAATATTTCACAAAATACTTTGTCATCAAAAGTCAAAATGAATACCTGGGTATTTCACCGGAGGCTTCACAAAACACTCAAAACAACATTGTCAGACGAGTACCAAGCTGGAAGCCGACAGCAATACATAAATTAGGACATACATATTGGTTGAGTTTAATAACCTCTGTGCAAGACACACGTCTCATGCAACACTGTGTTTAGAATGCCCAACAATGACAACAACTTGCCAAATCATTTTTTTTTTCTTGACGTACTGTATGCCAATTAACGATGAAATCTTTTAAACTCGACAGAATGTAGGCCATCAAAGCCAAGATGAATTTTGGACACTGACAATCATTTTAATGGTTAACAATTATTCTTTTCTATATTTTGACTTCGATGGTGTAGTTGTTGCTTTGTCTTTAAAAGGTGCGATCTACAACACACTGAAAATGAAACAGCACATGGTGTATAACTCACTATACTGCAAGGAAATGTATAAAAGTCTCTTATAGTTCATCCACATGTGCTACGTAAAATGTAGTAATGATTACAATCAGTGGGAAGAGAAAGACTCTTGACATATCATGTCTCCAATGGTTTTACTGGCTGCTGATGACCCCAACTGACTTTTGAATTAGGCTACAGATAGGCCTTCTCAGTGTGAAGCATCTCCCTGCCAACTATGAACGTAAAAACACCAAGCAGTAACATTCACTATGTACGGTAAATTTACAAGCCAGGCATCACACGGGCATCCCTCACATTCTCATTTCATGCGATGATTATCCAATAAAATGTGTACAGTAATGTGGCATGAAGATAGTAACAAAATGGTGTCAGCGGGTACCTCAGGCATCAGCAGTAAACTAAAATGAGGAACACTGTGGGCATGGTGCAAAATAATACCAAGTAACATACTTTACTGGTAGACTAGGAAATGTAAGCATCAAAGAGACAAACAAGTATCTCTTTCTCTACATACACACTTGCACTAACATTACAAGCTACACTAGGTAAGATATGTACCCTACCTACATAAAGCTCCAAGCAGTATCAAACAGCTTAAGGAGCAGACTACAGGTAGGCTAATTTGGAGAATGGTGATATGGTTGTATGATGACCATGTAGTGGCCAAACCAGCCTGGGGGTGGGGGAAAGAGATGGGAGTCTGCGGGCAAATGTCTTGCCTCCTCCACTTGCAAACCAAATGAAGTTCAAAGAAAAAAATAGCAGAAACTCATAAGGTCAGAGAGACTAGGAAGTGCCATTTCTTGCTGTCTGATCTAGGCTTCTTTCTCCAAAACTTTTCTGTCTTTGTACACTTTACACCAAATGATGTTGGTGCTCTGCTCAGATGGTGTCACTACTACAGTACTTGCCCCACTTCAACTCTTTGACCCCTTACCCCTCCCCACGAGAATCTGGTCATGTATGTCACTGTTACCTTGGCAACTCGATTACTATCAATATGGACTTCCTACGGTTGTACTGTAGTGCTGTTTGCTACAACTTTGGGGTAAATATAGCAAATCCTACTTAGGTTGATTCCAGGATGATTCATGTTAAAGTAAATATCCCTACTGTAGAATGAAATAACCCACAGTGCTACAATCTCCCACATTGATTTGATAACCTACAACTTTTTGTTCTCATCCTGTATTGTTCAATTATGAAAGAAACAATGTCTTGGAAACATCTTCCTACTCATGCAAGGCCAAGAAGAAACAAAAGCCTAGGCCTACAGTCAACTGATCACTCAGCAAAATGAGACAGGGTGGTAACTTTTCTTTAAGTACTATGCATGCTACAAAATCAAAGAAGATATGCCTGAACAATAAAATTACACCCCAACTGCTGGTTCCCCAAACGAAAAGGATCCGATACTGTACACCTAATTTTTCTATGTGAGGCAAAGTGACTAGGAATTAGTTACTTAAAACTTAAGTCTTTTCGTACAGAGAAATGATAGTTAACGTGCATCAAGGAATATGGCTATTAACATGTTGACAATAGTCCAAGGAGTCTTTCCAATGACACAGTATCTAGCATTAACTTCTCAATTGCAAAGTAACATGCACACAGCAGGTGCTGTATGTTATTTTGATTACTGATGCTTGTTCTTGTGCATCATGTACAGTATAATGTATGTACAGTAAATTACATTATCTGCTTAATGTACTTGAATTCCATGAATAGCAATTAAAACGATTATTCAATGAGTTATTTCATTGGAAGCATAGTATACAGCAGAGCTGTTTCATCTTCCATTCATCTTCAGTATAGATACTGCACTGACCTTTCACTTTGTTATTAAATCATACCAACTAGTTTTACGTTTTTTTGGTTCGAAACGACAGGATGAACAAATGAACTAAAATGAAACTAAAGCGTGATCCATCAGTCTTGATTACCGATTGTAAATGTGACTGAGGTACGATTGACTGCCTTCAAGAGATGCAAACTTGAAGTAAACAATATTGATGTTATGTAGGACAGCTTGGAAGAAGGGCAACACACTCAAGCGGGTAATTCTTCACTGCTTGCATTTGTGCCCAGGGAACGTCTTAACAAGTAGTCATTGTTTCTGCGACATCAATTCATCACAATAGCTCAGGGATGCTCAGGGACATTTCATGTGTGCATCTTTCCTTCAAATAGTCTTTTTTTTACTTTCTTCACCGAACACAGACAATTTCCTCTTTCGGCCACACGGGCATCTTTGCATGATGTCTGTTTCACTTCTTGTCATTATGTTTTTCTTCTTTCTTTCTTTCTTCCTTCCTTTCTCTCTTTCTTTTGCTCTTCCCAATCCCTGCTACTGATAAACCATGGTTTTGCTGCTGCAAAGGTTTCATCTCCAGAAGATTGAAGAAAAACGTTTCTTTTAAGTCTTGATTAAATTTGCCGGGAGCAGCAGGTGCAGATTTGCAGGCCTCTGAGAAAGCATACTCGAGCGCGATTGGTCACCTGGGGAGTACCGTCATAGTGATCTGACACTCGACGACATGTTCACAGTGAAACTGGGTGCAACATTCAACTGTCAAATTTGTCACATTATACCTCTTTGGGATGTCTTTTTAACTGAATTTTACTGCAAAAAAGTCGACTGTGCAGTTGCAAAACAAACAAGGTTCATTACATCTGCCCTGCATATCACGAAGTTGTATCTACATGTTCCTTCATGTGGAAGGGAAGATTAAAACAATATCATAAATTGCTACAAGGCATTGTGGTTAGAAAATATATTTTGACATTTCACAAGAAGGGAAAAAAAGTCAACAAAAAAGGCTATTACATTTCAGTATTGAGGGAAAGGAACAAAGTGTTCAGTGGTTCATATGAAAGAGTCCTTCTAATTTCTCTTGACTTCTTCCTTAGTCACTTTGTATCAGTGTTGTTGCATTATGAAAATATCAAAAACACACTTTCCCCTCAATTGCCAATTGATCTCATGTCATAGGGGTAAGATTACTTCCAGCGTCATGATGGATATTCTGCAGGGGCTGAGGAGGGGGGTGGGATAGGATGGAGTAATTTACTAGAGTTTACATCCAGTTCTGTGGGATGATCCTTCCCAAGGAGCATCTTATTACATAAAACGCCTTACAAGCTGACAATCAGTTTATCCTCCAAGTAAGAGACAAGAAGAGAGCAAGAGACAACAATTCGCATAATGCTTCATCTGCAATATAGTCCCCAAAACTTCTTGGTTTTTGAAATAGACACTAGCAACATACTCACCTCGTATAGCCTATGCATTACCGTACTGACTATGGTCTAGCAATTATGTGTGTGCCTATCTGGTCACCATCCTTCTGTAATTGCATTTCATTAAAAGCAGTGTAATTCCATTTGGTCTCACAGTGAAGTTTCCTGCACTAGTTGGCATTTTATCTCTATGCATAGGTGAAATGAAGTGAGGGAGTACGCGACGTGAATTACAGTACCCTGTTTTCCAGCTGACTGAGTCTACAGAGTTCAATCAGCAACTGCCAGGACTAACTGTTCAGGGATCTGTCTAAGTTTTCAAAGATTTTGTGCAATTCTTGGATTACCACCAATGATGGTTCATGTCCCTAAAGTAGAGATGAATTATGTTCACATTACAAACCAGTCATGAACATGAAAAAATTGATTCATATCATATACAGTTGCAAAGACACAAATTTTGTCACAAAATAGCTAGGGAAAAGTCAATCATCTACAGTAGTTTTTTGTAATGCATATGTGCTACCATGGAAACTTTTTGCCACGGATAAATTGAATATCTCTGCAATATAGACTAAGTTTACATTGAAGGCATTTGTATACAATCAACGATTACTGTACATAAGAGCCGTTGTTCTCTAAAACTGTACTTTCTTGAAAACTTGCTTTTCCACTGCACTGTACATGTATCTACAGTATTGCACACAGTCATTGCATATACTCCATTTGACAGAACTCTACTCTCTACTAATACAGCATTTCCTTTCGACAGTTTTGAATTATTTCCATAAATTTTCTATTCTCATGAAAAAAAAAAGCTTTTATTCTTGTTGGTGTGATGCAGAGCTACTGATAAGTACTAGCATTATCATTGTGTATGATCTGTGCATGTCATTATTTATTCATAACAATAATTTTCAAGCACATATGGTAGCACTGATCAGAAAGAACTTTGTGAATTCAGACTTACATATAGCCTAGGTAGCACACATTTCCTATGGCTCAATTATGAGTAAACAGTTAATTAACATGCACTGTGCAATGATGTCAGTAGAAACTGACTTGGCAGCAGAAGCTTGGTTTGATTCTCCACCCCCTCTCCAAAAAAAAAAAAGAAAAAGAAAATCCTTTCATCAACACAAAACAGTTCTCTTTGGAAAGTTTGTCCTTAGGAGTGCGATCAATGCTATATAGTATTACAGGCCAGAGAAAAATGTGGAGTGAGTATGTATTTTTGATCAACATTTCAACCTAATTTTCTCCCGGTTGGAGGATCATGGCTCTTTTGGATAAATTCTGTAAAGTGTGGTTTTTATCACAACTTACATCCACCCTCCTTTAACATTTACAAATTACACCCGATTTTGCTCTTCTTCCACCCTTCTGTGGTGCCACATGTTGCAGTAGCAATCTGTACTGCATTCACGAATCTACACAGCACAATGACAAAGGCCATCCGTTTACCGGATATCAGTCATTATGTTGTTTATCTGCGAGAGCGCAAGAGCGAGCATCCCTTAATTATTGATTCACTTTTAAACACCGGACACAACGGCCAACACCCAGTTCCAAGGAACAAAGAAAATTGAAACTAAACACCTCATTTGGCCAGCCAAGTGTCAACATTCCCTGGCGCTGTATTCCAGAGCTGGATGCACCATTCCTCAGACATTGCACGATTTTAAAGTTATAGGTGTTATATATATTCCTCTTAAATAGACAGGGACTGCCAAAGGATATAATCTTTTTTTGTGTACTTCTCCAAAGACAGCTGAATTACTGTACATTACAGCATGCACTGATATAAAAAAAATAAAACAGTGACAACCAGAGGGTCAAACCAAAATAAACTTCAGGAGGTAAATATACACAGTTACTAATCTTATTGTGATTGACACAATTGATATGTTAGGGTTTAGTAGTAATTAACTGGACTCTGAGGCCTCATAAAACTTACACCTTCCCATTCATTTGTGTTTTAAAGTGTTTGTGTGTGTACAGAAAAATCCAGCATGATAAGATAATATTTGATATGAAAATTTTATTTACTTTTAAATGCATGCAAGATTGTTCGTGGACACGACAGTCTTTCAATCAATGAAAATGACGGGTAACTGCTTTGAAAAGCAAATTTATGGAAACAGTGTAAAAACATTACAAAACAGGTATCATATTTGAAAATGAATGGTCCTCATTTTAAGTGCCTACATAATGAATATGCCACAACACAGGTTTCCCTGGTGATCAAAAACATACCACTCAGGTTTCACTCCTGGATTGGTATTGGGAATTCTGGTATTTAGTGAAATAGAGAACTGTATTTACAAATAAACTACAAAATGGAGGTAAGATGGCATAATATAACTACTAAAAGATGTAGGCTACTTTGAAATCCCTTTGACTAACTTTGTACCAGCATGTGATGTTGAAACCACAGCACCCCTTTCAGCTGGTAGTTGAAGTTTGCTCTCGGCAGTACTCCATCTATAGCACAGATGTAAGCTACGCATCCATACGTTTAACATTAGTAAGTCTGGCAAGTCTGTATATTTGTTTAATCTGCAGCATTATGACCACTTGTGATACCGCACCACAGGTCACTTGCTCGAGCAGAGTTACCTCTGCTAATATATTTGCGAGCAAGATAAAAACAGAACTTCTCACACACAAAAAAGGATAAAGTGGTGTGTTTTCATTAAGTTCTAATCAACTCACTACCAACCTACAGAAGGCACTACTCCTCATGCGTTCCACTTTTTACGGTCAAATCTTTCTGAAGGTAGATCATGTACAATACAATTCACATAAGGAATGTGTGAAGTTTTTGTCAAATCATATTAATTTGATTGTTAAATAGTTCTACTCCTACAAGTGAGCTGTCCACAAAGCACTGGTTAGGAGTAATTACACTTTCCTCCGAGTCATTCCACAGGCAGCTGAGAGTCCACTATGACAGGCAGATGAGGAGAAATAAAACTGTGACAAAAGGGAGTCTCACCTGAATACTTGCCTCTTCTTTACACTGTTTCACGGCTTCACCTCGTAAGACTTCCAACTTTGACAGGACCTGCAGGGTGAAGGATGACATGAACGTTAATAATTCCCACACAATCGCCTTCAGAGAACGCCCAAAGAATTTGAAGCGTTTTCAAATCAATTCAAACTGCCGTCAGATTCTCCAGAGAAGTCAGATGATGGAAAAGTCAGAGAGAGAACATCAATGAGGCATATCCATGAACTCAGTTTTAGCTTAATTAGTCTCTTTTGTGGGGGGAGGGAAAGGGACGATTTTGCGAACTCACATGGTGGAGCGACCTTTGTTATGCTCATATCACTTCCTCTCCTCACAGAAAGAAAATGCATAGAAATGCTGCAGTTTGCAATAAATTTCTTACCAAGAGTCTGCGACTCTTTAGCCCTCTAGTCTGAATAGAGTTAGACCATACTGTACATTTTCAACTAAGTAAATCTACTCAAAGGAAACCTACCTACCAAGTTCAAAGACAACTTTATGTGTTCCATTTCAACCATTCTGTACCACTTTAAGGAGTGAGCACATCGATTGAAGAAAAGCAGAGAGAGGTAATTGCATGATAAATAGAAGTGTATTCACTATGAGTCAGTCACCTAGTCGATGCATTGTCCCTTATGCTCATCTTTTCCTGTACTTGTTTCTGTGTTTTTTAAACAAATAAACAATACTAGCATGAATTCTCCCACTATGAGAGAGGAGGAAGCAGGAAAGCATCCCTGGAAAAGAAAATCCTTAAGGGGATGAAAAGAGGAGATGTAAAGGTTTTGAATGGAATGTTAAGAACAGGAGACACTGCTCCGGCATTAGGCCGGAAGGAGCTAGTAGCAGTGTTAAGGGTTGACAGGACTCTAGGCACGGTAGATGGGAGTGTGTTTGTTATGAGGAGACAGGTTAAGTGAGGAGTGGAAGTAAATTGATTGTGTACTGTACTTCACTTTGGCCTCTTGTTGAGTGACCCAATAAACTCCCCTTACAGAATGCTAATGAATCATGTGTCTATGAAAATAAAAGTACTAAACTTGGGGAGAAAATTGTCTTGTGCAGATTAAAGACATTGATCAAAACTGAGTGTAAGGCTTTTCAAGGCATCTTAATAACCATAAGGGGTTTGAAAGATGAAAGGAAGGTCTTACATGATTGTGTTAAAGAAGGGCATATGTGTTAATTTCAGCACTGACTAGACAGCTCTTTGGGTTAAAACATTGAAGGAGACAGGTACAGTGAGGAGTATGTGAATTAAACTGGTAAAACTGCCTACAGACAATGTGGTTACAATTTGACAATAACATGAAAGAGTATGACTGATTTAGTTCAGATAGTAACTGTGGGAAAGAAGTAATTTATGTCAAACTTTATCTCGCAACATTCAAAAATACATGCCTGGGCCTGCTTTGTAAGTGAATACGTACACCAAATGTTCAGTAAACACACAGCATGACCTAGTGCCCATTCCAGTTAAATACTGTACTGCAGTTGTTGAGACCGATATCTATCACCGGGACAGAAGGAGCAAAAGTCAGATATGATACATTAGTGTCATTTTCTTACAATGAACAAAACTGCAAAATACACAAATTATAATCCACACACAATTCTTCCACACATTGTAGTCCATGGTATATTGAAGTCCTCAAGTTTCAATTTAGATCTTGGCCTACAGTATGAAGACATTGCAATAGTGGATATCAAAATGTCACTTCATGGTTTGGTTCTCAAAATTAAACAGAACAAATGTTTCACAAAATGCAAATAACTAAGTAGAAGGAACTGAAGAATTTTATCACATTGCAAACACAACCTACCCATTTCCTTTTTGTTTTGTTTTTATTTTTGTAATACTCTATGTCAGTTTTAAAGCAAAAGAGTAAGAACCATTTCATAAAACCATGACTCAAGTAAATATCAGTTTGATATTCAATGCTGAGTTTATCCAACTAGCTCATAGCAACCGAATTACACATGAATGGACAATGATAATAGATATTACTCTACTTTTGAATCATCTGTCATGTATGTTCGAATATTGAAACAGTAATTCCTCGGACACACTGCAACTGAAGTAATAATTTACAGTACAGTGCAGTGGAGCAACTTTTGACAAGCTTGTGATAATTCTCAAAGTGATGCTTTAAAGGTAAAGTTAATTACTCTTGCCAAGGCTTTATAAATCTTTCATGTAAGTAGCAAAGATAAAGACAAACAAGGAACATCAAAACCCATCCAGGATTTTGAGCAGTCTTCACCACACAAATGCAGTATGGTACATTGCATTGTGCAGTTGAGTTACTATTACATGTACTGTATATATACACACCTGTATAATTATGTTGATGATTGGATTGACTACCACCGGTATTGTATATTCTAGACTGTTTTAGTGTTGTGGGTACAGAGAACCTGCATCTGTTTGACCAACAAAGAAACACACGTAAATGTGACTGCCTGGTAGAGAACATATTGCCCTTGTACTCTGTTGACATTGTCAATAGAATCTTGTGGGTATAGTGACATTGTCTTGATTAAATTAATGAATGGGGAACAAGCTGCTGTTGCTACTGTGTTTCTGGGGCTGTGACAGGACATAACAGCAACAGGTACTGGGTGTGTGTTTAGGTCCTTGGGTCAGAGGTATACTGGTTGGTATAGAGGTATACTCGTATGTACGTGTTGCAGGATGCTGGGGATCACTAATGCATGTTTTGCAATATTGTCAAAACTCATAGTATGGTGACTTTCTGGTGATACTGCAATGGAACAGTAGACCTCCATTTTGAAAACCAAATTTTAATCCTTCTTTGGCTCAAGTTTGTCAGCTAAATTGATCTATAAGCCCATAATTTGACTACTGGATACCAGAAAGTGAAAAAGAAGAAATTATGTTCAAATTTCATCATTATGCATCATTTCACACATCACAACTTTAATACTGCCAATATTTTTTTTGTTCCTTTAGAGTTAAATATCATCCAATGTAGAGATGTTTGATGTGTCCTTGATTTTCAATTGCATCCTCACAAACATGTACATCTTATGAATAATTCCAACGTATGATTACATCAACCTTCTATTCAAATTGAAAGCAGAAGAACGCCAGTGATATTGTATGTGAGAAATTACTGGAGTGGGCTACTGGGGAAAAAATCCCACTACACTTTTGTGACAGGACATAGGAGACGGGACATGGAGAATACAGTCAAGTGAATCAAAAGTTGCAGATGTCAACACACTATAAGGAACCTTGTTTCACATCGTGCAAGGCTGCATGCTTTGGAATAGAAAGACAACACAAATAAAGAGGGCAAGCAGTAACTTTAAATAAAATTCACCAGATCAATATGGTCAAAACAAAACCAAAACAAAATTACAACAAATTCTGAAATTCTAAACAAGGAGATGAAGGTCTTTTACC
>VJOZ01034099.1:0-10003 GCA_009801055.1 Stichopus horrens
TAAATACTGTCAAGAAAATAAAGTTGTTTTTGTTCGGAGAGATACGAGGACAGTGGAAAGGGCAAATAAGAACATATCCACCAGACTTATTCAGATTACTTGTCTGCACAACTAACGTGCGGGCAAAGAATCATTGCATCTTGTCCGCATCTCTGCTAGTAGTCGTGCGAATAGACCCCATCTTTAACTCAAGATCCTACTTCTTACAATGCATGTTTCACTCTTATCAAGTGCTCTGAATTAATGTACAGAAACATCATATGGACCACTCATATTGCATTATAAGTGAATTATGGCCTGTTTTGTTGGTAGTTTCACTTTCAGTTATGTCTATAGCAGGCCTAGGTTAGGCCACTTATGCCTACACTAGTCTTCAGATGGCATATCCACTGATATAAATGTAATAGTAACAGAACAAAAGACAAACTTCCGGAACAATATTGTACACAGAAATCTGTCAAAACTTCACTATTACCCATTCGCCCAGGCTTCTAAATGCAACTCAGGTACACTGAATATACATGAAAAATCATATATCATGCACAATTTGCCCATTTGCAGGGCTTTCTTGCCAAAAATGTAGTTGTTGGAAATGATATGACTATCGGCTGCATTGTTACCGGCTGCTGTGAAAACACTGTAAAATGCCATAGAGCATGTGCACCTTCAGATGCCCTCAACTAGCTATAATCTAAACTCAAGGTAGCTGGTACAGTCGTGGCACCGTTGGATTATGCCATGTGAATTAAGTGATTCCCAGTATACAAATGTGGTAGAGAAGCAATATATCCAAACAATAATTTACACATTTAAAGTTGTCTTAGCAGAACCCAGGAGCACATATCTCTTAGGTTGGTGGGATTTTGAAAGGATTTGAAGAGGCTCATTGAGTTGTTTTGTAAAATTCGCTAAATCTTCCGACACCTGTCAAGTTTTCTTCACATGCTAATGGCAAATGGTCAAGTTAGGAGGATCCCCAGTGTCATGTATGAAGGAACATTAATGAGTGAGTAACTAACAATTGAATTTGGTTTTTGAAAATTTGTGACATGGCACTTTTCCTCTGCACTAATTCAGTACACACAGCCAGTACAAGTCAGGTAAAAGAATTCAAAAGTTTTGACAGTTTCCATAACTACTGAATGTGAAACTTATCCTAATTTTGAGCATTGCTATGTGATTTTAACCCTTCAAATCCTCACTATTAATTCATCACTATCAACTCAATGAGCCCCTTAAAACATAAGTGCACAGTAAATTGTATTTTTTTTTAAATTTTATTTTTTTGAATAAAATGTTTCCCTTCACATGAATGAAAATCTTTGCTGTAGTACAGTACCTTTCATCGTTTCAACTAGAACTTAACCACACAGCTCATCATGGAAATAGTGGTTAACCATAGCCTTGTTTCACATGCTTTATGATTACACGTCTGTGGACACCTACAATTCTACTTTAACTTTAACCTTCCCTTGTCACAAAGTCTGGCACAAATGACTGTGTTTACGTGAAAAATATGCAAATAACAAAAGAATAACAAAACCTGCAATGTATGTTTGCTGCGAATAACCATTGAACACACAGTTCATTTCAGTTGTGTGGAGTGTGGAGACTTTGCTGTTGTGCTTGTAGGCAATGACTTGACCCTCGAAATAGTTCATTGTACCATTGTTACAGTCCACATGCAGTAGTTTGTATTTGATTTAATTGTCAATCAGCTAGCTGCGTGACTCACAGTCACAGGTAGACCCCTATGTGCATCGTACAAATGTAAATAGTGCAAACAGAGTGTACTACAGTACATGTATGATACTTTTGCACCTGTGTACAGTAGGTAAAGTGCTGCCAACACTAAGTCAATGGTTATTTGCTGTGTTCATACATTGATGTGTTGTTATTTGTAATATCATATTAATTTGTACGTCCCATATTTTGTGCTATTGGTGCTTATCATTCACACAGTATATTCAAAGTTTCACTTAGAAGTACAGTACATCATGAAACGTCTTTTCTGTTATTCTTGATAATATTTACAAAATCTCTGAGCTAATAAATAATTAAGTGCCACAAAGGCCTCACCAAATTTGTAATTTTATCACATTGTAGATTCATTAGTGCATTTTGGGTCAATTCGTGTGTATTCACATGTATCCATTTATAAAACTGATGATGTGGTGTGAAAGATGTCATGTACCAAACTCTGGAGTCTTCTGGACTTGTTCGTCTCACACAATTTTGAACTGATGTGCGTGGAAGGGAATGTGATGCTCTCTTCTCTCAATTTATTTTGACAGATTAAAAATATAGAAAAACTGCAAAGGGAGATTGGGACAAGGGGTACGTATATTCATTAAGCAATTTCTGTATGGACTTCACTGATGGCTGAATTCAAAGGTAAGTTTGTACTTGGTTCTAGTTTACATTCTGTGGCTTTGCTACAATAAATCATATTTCAAAGCAATATGTAAGCTAGTTATACTTTGTGACTTATTTTGCAAGATGTGCAGGACTACCAGAGAAATGCCCCTGCTGGTTATTAAACAAGCTGGTTTCAAACCAGGATTGTGGCATTTCAATAGTTACAGTAAGTTACCAATCAAACTTTAAAATCTTTTTCTGTATAGGACTTTATAAGTCTAACTGGAAGATCTCATAAACTTGAAGACAATTGTATGTTTGCCACCTAGTTTTGTGATATGTTCTACAACACAGGATTTTGTACATGAACACAACTGTCACACCCCTTGCATCCCTACAGTCCATTATGGTTATGTGACTTCACCTACTGTACAGTACCCAAACTGCTGTGCCCAAAAACATTTGACACAAACTTAAGTTTGATCACAACTGTAGTTTTAAAAATGCACCACCATATGTATCAATAATGGTAACTACTTTACAGCTGACTTTGATGCACTTACTAAAAAGGCCTTGATCTTTCGTCTTGGACATAATCATAACATGCATGTTGCCATGGATGTTGGCAAGCCCATCGGTGCCAATTGGTGCCAGTTTGGCTTCTCTGGCACTGCTGTAGCTCTTTGCAGACCAGTAGAGAGCCTGTTGCTGGCTTCTGGCTGATACTAAGATTACCAATTAACAAAAAAAATCATAACTTGCAACACACAACATACATTTTACCATTAATTATGCCCACAAATCTTCATGGGAATTGTGTTTTCATGGTAAGCCATGTATGTAACTGAAACCCGTAATAACTCATTTCCATTCAGTTTGATTATTGCACTGAAGGAAAATGGAAGCATTAAAAAAAAATTGGCAATATCATAAAAACTGAAGATACAGTGATCGTGAAACATCGAAAATAATCACGAAATATTGAAAGTTGCAGTGCCTGGTGAAATATTTCTGAAAATATCAGCTGAATTCATAGAGAAATAAAGTTTGCGTGGCCAGAGGAGCGCTTAAATACTGTGTGTGAGGAAAATACCTGTTATAATCATAGTATGATTGATAGTTGCCCTTTGTGTGAATATCATGAAAGCTCAATAAGCATCAAAGTTTTAGCATTCTGGTTGTGATTCTCAGACCTACCAAAACAAACCAACCAAACAAACCACAGCTCTGTAAGAAGATCATGATTTGCGATTTTGTGGCAGAGATGTTGCTTCACTGTAATTTGAAGTTAAGTTTTCGTGGCCGAGAAATCACAGTGTTCATTTTGAGCTTAATTGTTTTGACTTCCAAAGCATTTCCACAATTACTGACGGGTACTCGATAAAGATCAGTGCTTGCATAGGGGTACTGTACGTACTCTCTTCCCAATACCACAATCCTTACAGTATGTGTGTATGTTGGGGCATGATGTTTCATTGGATTTAATGATGAGCCTTCAGTACGGTGAAAACATAGCCATTCTGGGGTGTTTTGGAGTACTTTTCAGTACTTACTGTTACTGATTAAATTATGTAATATATAAAATGGTAGTACATGATTTTTTGAAGTTGTTTATGGCTTCTATGAAGGAAAGAATCTGGGCTTCATTGTGTGCAAACTTGGCTGAAAGACACCACACAGTGTACACCGACTAATGCGAGCGTTGCATCTTTACTGTAGCTATTACTTAAAAATCTTAAAATGAAAGTGCAGTTAAAATTTCTTCCTCTCTTCTTTCAAAGTGATAAAATGAAGAGAAACTGATTATGAAAATACAACTTATAACCCTCTCCAGTTATATCATTTCTGAGTATTATAACTTTGAGTGTGTTTCACATGTTGCTAGCTTGTATCTAGGAATCTTTTCCTTTGGCCATGGGAAAAAAATGTGATATTTAGTTGTTGCAGAAGGTAAGGCAGATAATTAAGTAGTATGAAGTTTGATGGTTTGTAAAGTTGTTTAAATGTACAATAGGAGCTCCTCCTGCAATGTAAGTGGCATATCATTGCTGACTTTGCTGAAATCTACACTGCTGTAGTGTTATCTAACAAGTGATGCATTGCACACATCCAGAGGCCCTACTTTACCTTGCCACTGCTTCTTCGATACATTTGCAACACCGTCCTGTGTCAATCACTTCTTACGTGAACTGCAACAAGATGCAAAATTACCATCACTTGATTTGGAGACAAAATTTGTGGAGGGATTAAATCATCAGCAGAATCAGAAGTCTAACTTTTTTTTTATTCAACAAAACTGCAAAGCCTGTCTATGCCATGCATTTTGTAAAGCAGGTTGTTGTACCAAGAGGATTTGTTTTTAACACATCTTACCTGTATTCAACCACTATGATTATCTTTTTGGTCAGCCCGTGAAAGTAGCTTCATTCAGGTCACATCACCATAGCTGATTCCGTGAATCACACCTGACTGTCGGTCTGGACATGGTGAGTCCTGTGTAAAATTGTGCTCTAGATGCTCCAAAATCAACACTCCAAACGATCAGTAGCATCAAGTCTGGATAGCAACTGTAGAGTTCATGCATAAAACTGTTCATGTTTGCTCTTTGTTTTGCTGGTCATACAGTCAATGCCGCGAAAATCAAAACTACTGAATGAGGCAGCTATGTTCAATGTTGCCTTTGTTTAAATGTTATTAGTCAACAAATTTAGCAAAACTTTGACTAATGTGAAGTTATTTCTTTCAAAACAAGTAAATAAGTACCAAATTTCCTAAAGATGGAACTTATCGGATAATGGTATCCAACTGCTAAATTGGCATTTGTATCGTAGTACCTTTGCTAGAGCATTGCGTAGTCAAATAGGTACATTGCACATTGTACTGTAGTGGACTTTTACTACTGTGAACACTGATATCATCACAACCACTGTCACTTTCTGCACTGATTCAGTTTTGATTTCAATGTTGAAGGTGGCCGCGGGAGAAGTCATAGTCCAGAAAACATTATGCCCCTGAGTCAGTCTCTGCCTTTCCCATCTCCCGAGAGGCCTTCCAGAGGCCGGCTGTCGCTGAGTTCCTCTCCACGAGAACTCCGCCAGCTCCGGAGGAGGTCCAGGTCCATGGAGCACCAGTTGCAGGACCATCTGTCTGCCATGCAGACCTCAGACAGTGCAGCTGTCAGACTGAAGACTCTACTCATGAAACATGAAAGGAAGAGATCCGATGCATTCCTGGCCTCTGAATCACCGGAGCATATGTCAAGAGTAAGAGAATCATCATCTTTATGCTAACTTATACTAATACAGTAGATGGCTGTAGTTTTGAAGTGGATCAATTTATCACAGTATGTTAACTTTAAAGCTTGAGTGTTTTTTTTATCTACTGTATTTGAAAAATCGCCTTCAGTGCTTAGAGATATTGTACCATCTCAACTTTCCAGTGGTATACTTCTTTTCTGCAATTTTGACTAGGAATAAGCAGACTCTAAACATGGAGCTATCTCTGTCATAGCTCCATGGGCTAAAACCATTCACACACACACACACACACAAAGAATATCCTTGAAATGAGGGATAACATCAGACATATAATGAGAGTCCCTCTCCTGAAGTCATATATTTGCATACTTAGCCAATGCTCATTTACGATGCAGTTATAGGACAGGAATTCTGTGTCTGTAAAATCGTTCAATATTCTATAAGATTTGATGACATTTTTAAGGTTCTTAATTACTAATACAGACAGTACATCACTAAATGTATTTTTCATATCTCACAACAATTGTCCCTTGTTTAATGAGGAGCCCCCATAACATCTAGATCAGTCGGAGCACCCATAAGTCAAGAGACAGAAAACAAGCTGAGTAACTCAAATTGATCAGATTAATACCAGCTTCATCCCAGGCCGTCCAATATCGGAATCAATGCCAACAGAAAATCATTAATTAGCAGATCTCATAAGAACGGCTTGAGGAATTTCTCATATCCCAAACGTCTTGCGTGAATGTCATAAGAATATATTGCGAGAATCTCGCGAGGATTTCTTGTAAGGGCAATATTTTCACTAGACAAAAGATATTTCCAAAGGGGATAGATTTGTCTGGGGTAGAGGATAAAAATCTTAGATTATCGTAAAGCTAGATTCTTATTTAGTTTTTCAAAATTGATGGCATATTTGCGCACAAGTGCGCATCCTCGGAAATCTTTTCGAATATTACTCAATAATTGTGACAAAGACAACAGTATGTCTGTACTAGGAATAGGGGGCGCTATATCTTTCCTACAACTGTTGATTAAACTCAAGTAATCCTGGATGATAGGCCTTTGTACCAATTCATGAGTGATTTCAGCTTTAGAATGTCGGAACAGATGCTTTTACTCTATTCGTAGTAGCTCCATGGTTATACGATAACGCTACGATACGGTTTCTTCTACCCTTACACAGAGCAGTTGTGTAAAGGTATTAATTTATTCGCGGTTAATGCTGTAGGCCTATACCTTTTAGGAGAATTGGCTGTAACCAGTCAGTTGTGAAAATTGAGTTGTCCCCGTCACACGCTAACGCTTTGATACGGATGCAATTTAAATACACAGCAATTACATAACTAACACACGTGACACATTTGGTACATTTTTAGGCCTTGAAAAATACAAATGGCACTACAGTACATTCAGTTCTTAGAGTTTCAACAAGGGTTCCATACTTGGAGAAAGTGAAACAAAGTTACACACGATTTGTGGGAAGGCACGTTTGGTGCCACTATGTCCTACGTTCAAAGACAACAGGCTAATTCTCTGTTAGTAAAGTTTGTAGGCTTTCTTAATTTCTCTTCTTACCTTGTGTGTAACACGATATTCTTATTCCCGATATCACGCAGAAAGAACGCGTCTTGTGTCAGTTGTGTGTGTGGTAATTTCTGCTAGGTGTTTAGGTCAAAATTCATGCGTAATACAGCTAGATGCCGAAATACACGTTAAATAAATTACTTTTAAGACGCCAGTGAGGTAAAACATTTAAGGCACATGTAAATGATTAATTAATCCTAATTGTTGGGAGAGCACGTGTTAGCCAACTATTTAGATAGTCTACAGATATTACTTTCCAACAAGTAAATGTTTCTCATCCCAGGAATAAATTCATTTGAATAAAAAGGTGAGTTGTATCTCATCCCTATCGTTGTCCACAATCATTCGCTCTTTTATATGTAGCATGGGAGTACTATGAGTTGATCACCAAACACACATTTTAATCCTAAAAATATGAAAACATTATTATAATATATTTAACTTGACAGAAGTACTCATAAATTTGCCCTTTTCATTTTAATACCTTTTGCTTGTGTTAAGAATGAGTATAATTACTTGGAAATATATCTTGAATTTAACGTGGCCGTACAGTTCTTCGTGAAGAACACGTGTATGGTGAGCGTAATGTGCAATAAGTAGAAAATAAGGGTTATCACTGCACTCTAGACTATAAGTATTATCCATGTAGGCTATATGATTCGATAATCCATAACCTGAATTATTGATTGTTAAACTCGAATTATCAGTTGATGAACCTGAATCATCAAGGAATCCAGGTTTATCAACTGATCAGCCAAGTTTATCAAAATGTTTTCCATAAACCAAGCCCTTTTATTCAGTTAGGGAAGGGGTGGGGTGATGTAAGAATGAAAGGGCCCCTATGGAAGGTGGGAATGGGATCCACAGGGTATTCCTTCAAATTGGTTTAGTGGTTTGATGTGCGCCATCCAGCGTAGGTTGTCTTTCCGCAATTCTAGTTAGAATGTGAGGGAAGAAGTTACGTCACTTGAGCCTCGCCCCCACCCCTTTTGGGAAGATACACTCACGCCGATAATGGTTGATCGACAATCTAGGATTCCTGGTTGGTAAACCTGGATTATCAACTGATAGACCTCGAATTTTGATATGTACAAGCTTGTACCAGTAACCGTCCAGGTTTCTCGACTGAGAATCCAGTTTTAAAAATTGAAAATCCAGTTTTAAAAATTGAAAATCCAGTTTTATCAAAAAATAATCCAGGTTGTTTTGTCAAAAATCCAGGTTTATCAACCGATAATACAGGTTGATCAATCAATAACCCACGTTTATCAACAGAAAATCCATGCAGGTTTATCGAATTCATGTCTATAGTATTGTCAATGTTGATCTCTGCAACCATGTAACTAGTAGGCCTAGACCTACTTTTACTTGTAATTGAATAATGGCCCTGTATTTTTCTTTATTTTTGTCATATGGTTATGTTGTATTTAACCAAGAACCCCAGGGAAGAGCAACTTCATGTTGAGTCGGCTACCATGGTAAGAAAAGAAGTAAATATAAAATTTTCCGACTTACATGTCCCGCGTTGCACTTCAAAATATTTGTGCACTAATCCAACTAACAAGATTTCCTTGACGTTTCATTTGGTGTGCCAGAACTTGCACCAAATTGTTCGTCCACATTTGCTGTGAGCAATTTGATAAGCCCGGCTTATGAAATTTATTTTGATAATCTAAGTTGAAAGACAAACCTGGTCTAAATTAACCAGACAAATCTGGATTATCGAATTATAAATCTGGATTATTCCTGTACTTGGATTATTCATTTATTCTAAAAATAATTCATAAGCAATTGAAAATAGACTTCATTCCCAATACTCCTATGAGGATACCTTTGTCATTGCCGTCCCTTCCTACAACGAAGTGCTCAAATCAGCTGGCTTCATTTGCAAACTTAAAGAACCCCTATAGAAGCTTGAACAATACAACACCTCAAACTGTAACAAGAAAAAAAAAACGACCAAGAAAAGTTGTTTGATTCAAAACCATCCACTCCCTACAGTAGGAGTGTGAAATGTGTCTCATTTCTCAAGCATTTCCCGCCAGGAAAACCCCTGCACAAATTCATCACGAAGAATACCTTGAAAATCTCCTACACTAAATCCCACAATGCAATAATCAAAGGAATCAAACGAGCACACGTCGGAAAACAAGAAAAACTTGTAATTACAGACAAATGGCCGATTGCCTCTAACGGAGATTTGTCTGACAAGTAATATTGTTTGCATGGCAACAGTAACTGCAAACAATACCCGAGCTTAATATATGTGACTTGCTGCCAGACCAGCCAAGACTATGTATTATAATCACACCTTGAATGAAAGTACGCTCCCGGAACCATAAATCCTCCACCCATCTTTCCAGCTACCTAGGGAGCTTGTAAAACCCCAAATTTTCTACTCTACGCGCCAAATTATGGTGGTGCTCGGCTTAGATATTAATTCCGCTAGTTCGTTCAAAGAAAATTAAGGCAGAAAATATCTGCCCCCAGATTTCTACACGCTCGTGCACCTATGTGTTCAGCCCCAAATATTTGCCAAGTTCTCAAAGAACAAATGAAAGCGGATACGTAATTCATTATGATTTTTGTATCAGCACAATCCACCTGATATATATTACCATTTTTCATACACTATTTACTTTATTTTTTATTTCCATATAAATATGAGCGCTGTGGACATGATATCCCTATTTTAAGGATGTAGCATACAGGCGCGTGTCCAAGGGGTGGGGGGTCCTGGGGGTCAGGACCCCCCTGCTCGCGCCGACCTTAAAATTTTTAAAGGTTAAAACTAGTCCGTT